>JAWNLP010000126.1:5832500-6115000 GCA_035042265.1 Drosophila imparisetae
TGCGACGCGCATCTTCGATTCATGCCTCATACACGTTCTATGTTCTGTAGTTATACGTTGATGTTTTACGTGCCCAAAATACCAACAATATTTGTGTTAACACATACACACACACACACACATACATGTATATACTCGCACACATACATACTCTTGTACAATTTATATTGTGTAAATGCGAGCAAAAGGCAACAGTCAAACAGAACTTCAGCTCGAGTCGAGTCTGCCACGTAGTTGCCGCAGGATTGAAGAGAGAGCGAAAGAGTGGGGGTCGAGGCGTGTGGAGGGGGAAGGCTTGGCAAGGACACGGGCTTGGCCTGCCCGTTAGCCAGTTTTATTAGCCGCCCCCAAAAGAAAAAAAGGGTTAGTATTTAATTTAGCTCTCTTTTCACTCTCCCTCTCCCTCTCTCTCTGTTTACGTGGCTTTTGGCCACATGTCACTTATGCATGTGCGTGTGTATGCGTGTGTGTGTGTGGGTGCCATGTATATTCAATTTCATTCGTCAAAATGCGCATAATGTATTCGTTCTCCTATTTATTTGCCGCATCACTTTTCTCATTTCCCATGCCATTTTCGTCAGCTTCTTCTTTAATTTTTTATTAAAGTCGGCAACAATATTGACGTCGGCCATTAACAAAAGCTTTTAGCTCAAACTGGCATTTAACCGAGGCAGCCAAGTGATCAAAGAAAAAATGTGGTGGAACGGGGGCTGTGGCAGGGTGTATGAGTGGACGACTAGACAAACTGACCAAAAGCAAAAAAGTGAAGCGAAATTGTGCCACTGAGAGCGAGAGTCGACACTTTGACAGTTTTTGTTCCGTTGCAAGCCACACTTTGTGCAGCAAACCATTTACAGTCACCACAACCTCTCCCCTCCCCTCTCCACCAGCTCTTTGCCTGCTGCACATTGCCATTTTGCAAATTGTTGCTGCTTGAACCACGCTAACAGTTTGACCCTTGTCTCTTGGCCATTTGGCATATGCGCTTTGACATATGCAACAGCAGCAAAAACAACAGTAACAGCAGCAACAACAGTAACAACAACAACAGCAACAACAACAACAGCAACAACTGCAACAACAACAGCAGCTGCAACAACAATCATCAACAGCAAGTGACAACAATAAGAACTGTTGACAAGCTTTTGTTGCCGCTGCTGCTGCTGCTGCTGCTGCTGTGGCTTTGATTCGACTTTATATTGTCAAGTTTAAAGCTGACCCGTTATTTGACGGACTACATGTTGGCCAAAGTGACGTAGCACAAGGACGAGGCATGTTCTGGTTTTTTAGCAGCAGCACAAATGATATATAAAAAATATGAATTAAGTCGAGCGGCAATTAAAGCAGCTGTGCGAATGTTAAACAATTACCTGGGGCATGCCCCAAATTATAATTTAATTATGAAATTTCATAGATATAAACGTGGCTTATAGTTGGAAAAAGTTAATTGGAAAATCCTGTTATTTTCTTGACTTAAATTCCTAAGCCAAAAATATAATTATTTCAAAATTTATTGAGTAATTAAATCGGAAGGAGCAGGCAGCTTTGGTCAAGACTACAATAAAGAAGATTAACGATAATGCCCCAAGTGGCACAAACCAGATGAAGCAGCAGAAAAAGTGATGTTATTTTAATAAAAACTTGGCTGTAATGACACACACACACACACACGCACAAAAAAATGCTCGTTTGCAAACATTGCCTGTCCTGAATGATACTCAGCTGTCGCTTAGCGAAAGTTGCTTCACTTTATGAGGGCAAAGAAAAATCAATTTGCAGCCGCAGTCAAATGACCAATCAGCAAAAATCGGCTGCGCAATTTACCTGACCCAGCCACGCCCCAAAATGGATTTACGGGCGAGCAATCAAGCGTGCAGAACCAAACACAGAACTTGGCCAAAAAGGCGTATTGAACGCACAAAAAATAAAAGTCGAGGCAATTAATGGCATAAAAAACCATTGTAGTTGCGACAGCTGTGCGTGTGTGTGTGTGTGGAGTCCAACTTAAGTGCGTAAAATCAACAAACGGAAACGGAAACTCATGCAACTTGGTCGGAAATGTTAAGAAAACAGCAACAGCAGCAGCAGAAGCAGCAGCAAAGTCTGCGACACTTAATGCCCAAACTTGTCTCTATGCTATACACATAAAGAAATCCCAAAAAACGGAGACAGACACACACAGACACACGCACACACACACATAGACACAGACACAGACAGTTTAGACGCGTTGAGCATTTTGTGGCATTAAATTTATGTACATGCCAAGGGGGCGTATACGCAACGTGACTTGCCGCCTGCTTGTGCTCGCATAAAGTGTTGCAAATTGTTGTTTTTGTTGCTGCTGTTGTCCTTGTTGTACCTGCCCAGCTGACATTTTATGGCAAAAACTGAAACAGTAAACAAGCAGCTGCTGCTGCGCCTACTTGTATCTTTAAGCTGGCCAAAATTAAGCTCTAAATTAGAAAAGCATCACTCGAAAGTAATTGCTGAGTGAGCCTCGATTTATATATATCTATATATATACATATATCATATATATTTTATGTGTTTTCTCATTTTTCTGTATCTTGTATCTTTGCAGTCGATACGTGCAACGCATTGGCAACAGCCGAACAACATGTAGCTGAGTGAAGCATTCCCGATTCAAATTCAACCCAAAGGCACTGTGCTTGATATGATGATCTGCCATCAATTTGTTGGCTTTGTTTTGTGGTTAGTATGCTTAATTATGTATGCTGCACAAATTTGAAAATGTTATGCGGCAAAGTGAAACATGTAGCAGACACATGCACATTTAGCCGGAAATGTTTTAACGCTTGTTTTGTGTGGTGTTGACCAAATCGCAGTCAGGCAGCAGAAGCTGTACTTTTTTTTGGGATTTTGCGGCTGACAGTGTCAACAATTATGCATAATTCATATGACAGCCTTGGGGCAGCTGTGGCAACAACATCATTTGTCATTTAGCTTGCTACGTGTTCAGCCATCTACTTTTTAAATGTCTGCCAACAGCAATGACTTGCACAAACTATATATAGTGTCTGAATTGAAAAGTGTGCCTTTGAATTTTACATTAATCTCGAGCTGAATCCATAGTTTGGCATGGTTTCAGTTGAGGCGATCTTCTTGTATATATGTGATACTTTTATCTATATATAGTCCAAAACTTGTATAATAATATTAAATCAAGTTAAGACAAACTATTTCAAATCAAATTTAGCCTTCACAATTTGAATTTGTATCTTTCAACAACAATTTTCGAAAGTGTTTGATGAGTAGAAACTTTTAATTGCTTCCAGCTTGAATGTGATATATATACGTCTATATATATATAGTCAACATCTGATAGATTGCACTTTTATATAAGTTTCTACCAAATCAAATCTGCATTTTTCGTCCGCTTCTAATTCAAAATTCCAAAATTAGTTCAAGGAATAGGCAATTTTTCTGCTTCTTTAAATCCAATTAGCTGTATTCATATGCTGGCCACTTAAAGAAAGCTGGACACATTTCTCCAGCTTTCTTTGCAGGCTTTCACATTGCGTGGGCAGATACACTGCACAATTTTTCGGTCAATCAACTATGACAAATTTAGTCATCTATTCATATCAAAAATGCTATTTGTTATTCAGCTGCTGAGCCACTGGGACAGTACCCTTGGGCCGCAACACTGCCACAATCACACTCACACACTGACACACACACACACACACAGACACTCTGCCACGCACAAAGACCGCAACAAGCAAAGCAGCAGTAGCAAAAACTCGGCACTTATCTCAAACATTTCTCATCTCTCTCTCTCGCATTTGGCTGACCGCATTTTAATGCCTTTTTCATTGTTGGGTATGCGAGAGAGGGGCGACACTGTTTTGACACGCCCACCGGCTGTCCACCCGCCCCTGTTCTGGGCTGGTCTATTTTTCGGGTTCACATGCACAATTTGCGCTTTGCATACTCTGAGGCGCTGAGGCGTAGCTCAAGCAAATTGACGCCATGTCATCAATCAATCTGAGGATGTACCAAAGCTCAGCTCTCTTCTCCCTGTCTTTCTCTCTCTCTGTGTCACTCCCCTCTCTCTCTCCTTTTCGCATAATTTTTTACACATTCTTTCCCTCCGACAAACTGAGCAATTTCTTTAGCTGCCACATTTTTTAATAATTTTGCTACACAACAGAAATATTTCTCATTATGCAGCATGCAACTTGATTTATGACATTTTAATGAGCTGTTATTGTTGGGTGGTGTTGCTGTTGCTGCTGTTGTTGTAGTTGCTGCTGCTGTTGTTGTTGTTGTAGTTGCTGCTGCTGTTCTTGTTGTAGTTGCTGCTGCTGTTGTTTTTTTGTAATTTAATTTGCTTCACAAGTTTAAGCTGTTGCCATTGTTAGTTGCTATTTTTAAGTTGTTGCTGCTGTGGCGATTGCTGCTGTTGTTTTGCTGCTGTGGCGATTGCTGCTGTTATTTTGCTACTGTTTCCGCTGCTGCCAATATTGCTGCGTTTAAAGTTGAGGTTTCATTGCAACTTTTTTGTTTGCTAGTGCACAATTGACAATTGCAATATTGTCGTCGATGCTACTTTGTTGCTGTTGTTGCAGCGTTAATTTCCGTGCAACTTTTGCTGTCAAGACTGATGTAGCAGTTATTGTTGCCGATGTGTCAATTGCAAATGTTGCAAATGTTGTTTTTGATGCTGCAAAAGTTGTTGATGACCAAATCACTATTATTGTCATAGTTGCTGTTCGCTGCTGTCGTTATTATTTCTTTATTGCTGATTATGTTGCTGCTGTGATAAATGTTGTTTCTGTTGCGACTGTGTCCATGGCAACTCATAATGGCGCTGCTGTTGTTGCTTGTTCTATTGCTGCTGCCACTGCTCTTCATTCTAATGCTGATATTGCTGTTGTTATTGACAATTCCATTCCTGCTGCTGTAGCAAATGTTGCTGCTGTAGCTGCTGAAGTTGTTGCTGACATAGTTACTGTTGCTATTGCTGCTGTTGTTCCTCTTTCTGTAGTGATTGTTGCTGTACTTGCTGTTGTTTCTCTAACATTTTCCATCATCGTATTGTTGTTGACTTTGCTGCTCCTTCAATTTTAGATGTTGCTCTTGTTGCTACTGTGCCTATGGCAACTGATATCGGTGCTGCTGTTGTTTGTTGTTTGTTCTACAGTTGCTGCTATTAATTTTGCTATTGCTGTTGTTATTATTACTGCTGCTGTTGTAGCTGTTGCTGTTCCTCTTACAGTTTATTCTTATTCTTGTTTGTTTTGTTGCTGCTGTTGCTAGCGCAATGGTAGATGTTGCTGCTGTTCATGTTGCTGCTCCTGCTGCTGTTGTTTATTTTGCTTACGTTGTTGTTGTTACCTTTACAATTGCTGCTGCTGCTGTTATTATTCTTACTTTTCCTTATTGTTGTTTGTTTAGCCAACAGCAGCAGCAAATTGCAATTGTTGTTGTTGCCATTGTTTTCAGTGTATCTATGGCAATTTATATTGTTGCTACAATTGTTGTTGCTCCTCCTGTTACAGTTACTGCTGTTAATTTTACCATTGCTGCTGCTGTTGTTGCTCCTGTTGCTGTAGCTGTTGTTGCTGTAGTTGTTGTTGCTGTTACTGTTGCTGTTTATATTGCTCACGTTATTGCTGTAACGCCCACAGTTGCTGCTGCTGTTGTTGGTACTCCTCTTCAAGTCTTTACCGTTGTTTACATTGCTGCCGTTGTTGCTGTTGCTGCTGCTGTTGCTGCTGTTGTCGCTGCTGCTTCTGCTGAGTCATTATTCTGATGTCTCTAACGTTTTACCAATTCGAGCATAAAACTTGTGCAAATATTCAGCGACCTTAGCAAATAACAAGAGCTTCTACAGCGTTACACTGTTTGGGTCAAAGTTCACGGCCATTTGCTTTGACCAGCAACTGTGGAGTGGTCAGTCAAGGGTTGCGGGGGGTGGGATGTGCTAGGGATGTTGTTCTGTCTGCGGATAGAAACACGACTGCTGTAAAATTTTAATTGCTGCGACCTTTAACCAGTGCTGGTGCCATTAACGAGAACATTGCTCGTTGCATGCGGCGTATGCGTGTTACATATACACGTCTGTTTGTGCCACATAAGAAATTATCATTGCTAATTTGCTCACGGTGCACCCCAAATCCCATATCCACCCCACCTTACCATATTTATTCCCTATTTTGTGTCGTGGCATCTCGCCGCCTGTCATTATTTTTGCAACATTGTGTTGCGCTGTTTTATTGCTCGGTTATTTTAATTAAAAACTTTACGCATGCCCCGACAATGCCAAGTGTGCACCGCACTTCCCCAAACAACTACCCTGCCACTCCAACCTGCCATCTTTCCACACGTTTTGTTGCCTGCCTTCGGGGGCAGACAAGAGAAATGTGCGAAAACAAAGCTGTCAAGGCGAGCAGCTACTTGTTTCTACTTACAACATGCTCATAAGCAGCAAAGACTCACACCCCTCGCTCAATCACAACGTGCAGCAACACATTGCCTGTCTGCCTCAGAGTCGGTCTGAGCCCTTTTGTCTTAGCCTTCGACTTTTGCCATTTTTTTTACGCTCTTAAGCTCATATTAAAGGCATATGCAAAGTATGTAAAGATCTAAGGCATGTACGCGATTTTGCTGCTGCTGTGGCTGCCACTTTGTGAATGTTGTTGACACTCATGTAATTGTTGATATTGTTGGTGTTGCTGTTGCTGTTGCTGCTATACAAATGCGCAACGCGAAAGAACGCTAATCCCGCTTAACGTTTTGTTGACATCGCGGTCGCCAACAGGCACTCAACTAAACATAAAATATAAGTACATATACTCTATATACAAGCAGATACTATATACATATATACTATATATATCCTATATATATGCTTGATAGATGTCTGTTTGTATTTTGTTGAGGCTGCTGCTGCGTGGGTTACTTATCATAAGCTCCAACGAATATTTTTTATATTTATTCACAGATTTATCAGGCTTAAAAATGGCCTGGTAAAAAATTGCAAAATATTTATGAATAATATTTAAGCAGAGTTCACCTTGTGAACCTATTTAAAATGGGAAAAAATTAAAGCTGATATTAAGATATAGACGAGAGCAGCTATATAGTACAGTAGTCCGATGTTGATTGATTTTTTTTCATTCTCATTTTCAGCATAATAGAATTTTTTATGAAGTTAGTACTTAAAATTATGATTCGCTGCGCGATGTACAAATGCAAGCTTATCATAAACATATAAACACGTATGTATATGTATTTATATATATACATGTATTTATGTACATAATTAAAAGCTTTACTTTTAATTTGCACACATTTAAGCCAGGCCAACAAAGCCAGGGAACTGAGAAAAAAGTGCATCGCTTTTAATTGCGGTGCTTCTAAAATGCATGCATGAGTTCCCACTCGCTTTCAGTGTATGCTTGTGTGTGTGTGTGTGTGTGTTTACAGCTGGTTGTGGCATTAAATAAGCTGCAGCGGCAGAGCCTTGGCAAAAAGGACGCAATGAATGCAAACAATTAAGTTGGCCGTCATAAAAGGCCAATGCCAAAGCACACACAAAACAGCAGTTAACAAAATGAGAAAAATGTAGAAAATACTGTGGAAAAAACTGCATTTTTATTATGGCCTTTTGTTCAATGCCAGTAAAATGAGCTTTAAGCGCAGGCAACCGTTTGGAAACCTTAAACGTCTGGCAACGTCATGCGGCATGTTCGCAGCCTTTGTGTGCACTCAAGCGATTTTTTTTTTTTGCTTTGGAATTTGCAACAACAGTAAATGCAGCGCGAGCACAGCAAGCGAGCGTTTTATTGCCATCTTTGTTGCCTGACATGATAAAGCCAAACACAAAACATAACCCTAGACAGTCCAATCCGCACATCCCCCACCAATCACCCCCCACTCCATTTTGGCAATCTGGCAACCCCCAAATCGAGAAACCATGTTGCGCGTCCCGTCGCTTGATTGGCGTCAAGAAACGCATCAGAGAGCAAAGGTGACTTTCAAGTTCAAAGCAAAGACGTTAACAGCGATTGTAGAGGGGTGTTGTAAGTAGTACACTCGGAGAAAAATATGCCAATATGCAGCAAAGGAAATCTAAAAGGTTAAACTTAACTGAAAAAATAAGTTTTATTATTTATTATTATGCTTAAAGACTATCAAAGACTTAAAGTGTTTTTTTTGGCGATTTTCAAAGTTAATTACGTTCTTTTTACTGAGTGTAGCTCATAGAACGTGTGGTTATGGCTTGTATGTGTTTGCTATTATGGGTTTCTTTGCTGCGCACTGCAAATTGGGTGAAATTGGTTGGCCAAAAGCAAAGCTGGTCAAACAGCTTGCTAAATAGCCGATATTGATCAGAGTGTGGGTGTGCATGTCTGTGTGTGTGTGCGTGTGTGTGTGTGTGTAGACATATCTGGCATTTGTAATTAATGCTCAATGCGAAAGCAGGCCAACAACTCAGCTAGTTGGCCACCAGCTATTTGGCAAATTGTTGCAATGTCAAAGGCAACAATTAAATGTTCTAACCCTCCCCCACCCCCAAATTTGTATCTGCGGCTTCGCATACTTGACAATTAGGCGGCACAGTACATTAATTATGCATGCGTGCGTGTGTGTGTGTGTGTGCTGTGTGTGTGGTGGTGTGTAGTGTGTGGTGTGCTGTGGTGTGTGTGTGCGTGTGTGTCTGTAATCTGCTTTGACGCCAGAGAAAGGCTCGAATATTCTGTAACACATGCACGCCACTCAATTACAAGGCATTTTTTATGCCAACCACAAATACACATTCAAAAGACAGACACACACTCATCACACACTCGAAAACACACTCGAACACACACACACACTCAGTTATTTGAGGCGCACTACTCGTAATTGGCCCTTTCTGCCGTAATTTGATAGTTTTAATTGACATTCGCTTCGCTTCTGTCAACTGAAATTTGATTAAAATGTGCTTCGTATTTAATTAGTATGCGCTTTGTAATTAGAATCCGGCGAATATGGCAGCTGAGCTAGTATGTGTGTGATATCAGAAGATCAAACTAAGCAGATGGAACATAATTATAATGAAACAGCTGAGCACATAAATTGGTCTGATTGGAATTTTATGCTGGTGTCCCTTGCAATAGAATATGTTTTGCATATCAGCTGTAATCAGATCTGATCAGACAGATAAATATATACATATATACATATATATACTCAACTTTAGGTAAAAAATCCGGGTTTTATGGCACACAGGTGTCCACAACCTGCTCCAAATGAAAACTGCACCTAAAAGTAGGCAACATTTTTATAATTCTACCTAGCGGGTGGGGAAACCCCAGTGTATTGGGGTCATATATTCATTTTGGTGGTTAATACATGTACCTACCATCGGTCTTTGGAATTTTTGAAAAATAATAAATAATTAGCTTATGGCAGGCAACTTTTTTTTACTTTTTTTCTTTGACACTGAGCCATATAAGGTGTCCGCCAGTGTATATACAAAATATACAAATGGAACATATAATCAGCATGTACAAAATATATTATATACATCTTCATTTATAGTTCATAAATTTTTCTGATTGAGTATTTTGGGGGGGGGGGGGAGGGGGGGTTTCGCCCATAAATGTGAAGCCAATTTACATTTTAATAGTCTCAGATTTAAACGCCACAGCTTTAACGAACATTGTGAGTCTGCCTGAAGCCAAATCAAGACGGGATTCGATATATATATACATATATAATTCTGTAATAAAAAAAGACACTTGACCTGGAAAAAAACCCAGAGAAAATCATATTTAAATCATAAAAAGCGGCAACAAAACAGTCAACAGCCCTCAGATATGGTAAATACTTCGTTTTATCATTTTTCAGATATTTTTGAAAAATTGATAAACTGCCAAACATAATCCGCAAACCAGTTAAAGTTTCTTCTTCTTTCTGAAATAATCACTATCCTCACTTTCAGCACTTTCAGTCAAAGTTTACATACAAAAAAACAAAACTTTTGAATGCAATCAAGTTTTCTTCGGTTTTCCTGCAGTTTTCATGCACTTCATGCTTCGCCAGCTGCTAATTAGAAGTGTTTTTCCAACCCTGAAGTATTTTTTTATGCTGTTTTTTGTTTAATATTTTCGAAGCCAAGAGCCAAAAGGCGCCGATTGAAAGGAAAGGAAAGTTTGTGGAGCAGCTTTTCACGTTTTCCGTTGCCCAGCAACAGCAACAGCTGCAGTTGAGTCAAGTTAATTGAATTTGTGTTGCATTTGCGCAAATGTCAGACACAACATGTGTGTGCACCAATTGTGTGTGTGTGTGTTTGGCCTTAACAAATTAAGCATGGTTTGCGTTGCAGCTGGTGTTGCTGCTTCAGTCAGGTGACTCTTGAGCGTATTTATCAAAGTGAACTTTGGTTTGCCACTATGCATGGCCAAGCCACATAACTCATGTATCCTTGAGTCCTTGACTCCTCTGCATACTATTCAAAGTTGTTCGTGCTGCTACGGTTCATGTTGTTACATGTCTTCTAGCGCTACACAATAGCTATTCAATGTGTGCAACTCTGTCTTGCTGCATTCAACGGTGGCCAAAGGACTACTGTACTCCACCTCCTGCTACGGTTTCTGCTCCTGCTTCTGCTCCTGCTTCTGCTTCTGCTGCTGCGTGTCCTGATCCTTATTCGCTTCTTGCTGCAAACAAAAGGTAACTGAATGAAAAGTGTGGAAAGTGATGCATGTGCTGCACCTGCTGATTTATGATGATGATGATAATGGCTTTAGATGGCAACTGCAGCCTGTGTTGCAGCTAGCAGCTGGCTGCCTACTCGGGGGAGCTGTGTGTGTGTGTTGCCTGGTGTGTTGATACCACTGTTGTACTCAATGGTTGCTGCTCGTGTTTGCTGTTTATCTACAGATTCAAGATTGCCGCACGCTGCTTCTAATTTTGTTTTCAACTCTGTTATTGCAGCTGTGATTGCAAGCTTTATTGCTGGGGTGTATTTTAATGTTGTCTTCTTCAAGGAGACGTCTGACTATATGAAGTATATATAATTTAGATCAGCAGCGTTAGTCGAGTCGTTATAGCCATATGCGTCTGTCTGACTGTTACTTTGAGAACTCGTTCCTCATTTTTAAAGCTATCTTTTGCTGCAGGCTGTGCATATGTCGGAGCTGGTAAGAACCGATCTGTATATCGATTAAAATCGATTGCCCATATCAATAAAGGAAATAGATATATCGTTCGCATATTTATCAGCATGTTTGATTGACTATTTAAACTTTTAAGAGTTGAAGACTTACCACTCTTGGCCGAGATCTCCCGACTATAATCTACTTACTAGTCTTGTCTGTTGTTGCTGTTGCTGCTGTGTTGCTTAGAGTAACAGAGTTAATTAGGAATTACTTTTGATGTTGCTCATCTGGGCTTATGGCTGCTAGAGACTTTAATTGCCAGTGCTGTTGCCGCTAATTCTAATTCTGTCTGTGACTTTCGCTGAGACTAATTTTATTAGTGCGGCTGTTATTGTTATTGCTGCTGCTGCTGCCACAGCTATTTGCACAATTTTGTTGCCCTTTGGAGTGTTGTTGTTGTCTGCAACTCGCCTAAATCATATTAACCACAATTGCTGACTGTTATCGCGACTCGTTTTTCTTCTCTGCTCCGCACTCCGGCCGACACTCGTGCGGAAAGTAATTTATATACTGCCACGCCCATTTAAACTCCCCAAACACACACAACACACGGCATCTAAATAAGACATTTGAACGTCGCACATTTGTTAGACTCACGTTGATTTTTTTTCCTTTTCTTTTATTTTGTCGGTGAAATGTCGAATCTGAAATGCGTGCCACAAATTTGGTCCCGTTTCAAGTTTAAAGCCACATATCAAGCCAGGACAGAAGTGAAAATATATTTTATGCCTTTGACGCAGCTGCTTTGTCATTTTGCCCGCACGCCACGCCTCCCAAAATACACAAACGCGAAACGCCCCCAAATGTTACACATTCATCTGCAAGTCAGGCGAAAAAAAACTCGGCTTATATACAAAGCAACAAACACAGGGAAAAAATGACATAAAGCGACATAATAATTTCGCTTTTGAAATTGCCTTACAATTGCCATCTTTTGTTGTTGTTGTTGTTGTTGTTGTTATGTGGCACACTGGGATTCGATTGCCTTATTCTGCCCCTTCCCCCTTGGCAGGACTCGCTTATTTTTAGCTTTGCCGCATGTCAAACAATCTCTGCTTTTTATGTGAGCTGCGACTTTGCGATACACTTCAAACTGTGGCGAAATCCGATTTCAAAGCCAGCTGATTCTGGCAGAGTTATGTGGCTGAAAGTTTGGATTCATTCAGTCTTACTTAGCGCTAAGTGAGTATTACTGTAAATCAAATGGAAATCATGCCTGTTTCAGATATGGACAGGTTAAGCCGTCAAGTCCATGGATATATCCAAAAAACCGACTTTAAAGTGAGGTTAATTTTGATCATTGTTCAATTTGTTGCAGCTGCAGCTAAGTTGTTGGTTCTTTGATTAGTGCATCACTGCTTCGGCTTGACTCTGTCTATTTGCATTTTTTTATTAGTGTCACGCAGCTTTATCAACAGGACATTTTCTCCCAGTCTCTCAGAGACACCTCTCCACATGTTTGTTTGCCAAGTTATGCATACAAAATGTTGCCCGGAAAATGTGTGAAAATGAAAATTGACTTACCAGCAGTAGCTAAAACGAAAAAAGTGTTGCTTAAAAGTGACATACATAGTTGAGTCAGCTGACAGCTGTCCCCATTCTGATGCTCAACTTATTAAATACATTTACTTAATTTGAAATCTAGTTTTCAGATACACGGAAAATTTGGTTCTGTGCGAAATACGCAATTCATTTGGTTTCGTAGCGTAGCTGCCACATGTCGCATGCAATAAACATTAATATTGACTAACGAGTGTACTTAACGAGTTGGCCAAGAGTTTTGGACTTCAGAATACCCTGTACTCAGTACAGGTGCTTAGACCAAAGTGGTAACTCATTTTAGATACATTTCCAGATATTTTACTTGGTGCAGCTACATTCAACTCTTGTTGCACAGCCCAGACTAAAGCCGTTTTTTAAGTTTTTGACTGAAAGATACCCTCTAATTAGCTGCAGCATACAAATGTGTTTATCATATGTCATTATTCAAAGTCTCGTTTAATAGTTTGCAGTCAGCTCAAACCTTGTTGCACGCATTTGGCATGCACCAAGATACCCAAGATACAGGGCATAAAGTAGTAGATAGATGGAAACTGGTGTCGCTTCTCCAGCTAGTTAACGGCATTCATTTGCACCCAACAACACACGCAACTCTAACTACAAAAAACACACACACAATCGCACAATCGCACATTCGCGGCTTTCTTAAAGTTTCCGTTTCCGTTTCCCCACCCCACCCCCGCTTTAGCTTGTGGCACCCTTGGGGCTTGGCCAGCGCCCAATTAATCTTAATTAAAGTCATGTATGTGCGCAGCTAGACTCAAGAATCGCATATGTGTTGCGTGTGGGCGTGTTTGCGGCTGGGAGAGTGATAGGCGGCAACCAGGGGTGTTAGCAGCTGTTGCTGTTGCCGCTGTTGTTGTTATTGTTGTTGCGGTTGTTGTTGCTTCCATTTCATTTAATTGTAATACATTTGTCTGCTGCTTAATGGCAAATTTACGTGCATCGTATAAATCAACTTTTGCCTCCATACGATTTATATTTAGCATAGCTCACAACACGCATTGATAACAACAACAAAAAATACAGTTATATATTTGGGGGTCCGCTAATTACGCAACAATCAACTAACTGATAAGGGGGTAGGAGGGGGAGGGGTGTGGCCTGGTCGGTAGGTAAAACAGCAACAGCAGCAATATGCTTGCTTGCTGACCACGCATGAATATAAAATAGGGACTCACACAACCACACACATCCCCACACACACACCCACTCACACACACATACATTCGCACACACACAAATACAGTCAGCTTACAAATGGCTGGCATTGTTGATGTTGTCGCTCAATTGTTTTGCTGTTGTTGCAACAGTTGCTGCCGCTATTGTTGCAACAGTTTGTGCTGCCGCTCTTGCTATTGTTGCAGCAGTTGCTGCATGCATTTGCGCCACTTAAGGGCAATCAACAGATTATTAATGCCAACCATTGTCATCGTTTAACTAGGCAGCAGTTTGTGCAACGCTTTCAATATCGATCAATTAGAATTTGCTGCATTGAATTTTTCCTCTATTTAGTATCGCTTTTTCAATGCAACAAGATTTATTTTATGGCATTTGTTTTTTGTTTTCAAATTTGTTTAATATTTTTCAAATATTTGTTTTCCAGTGCTTCCCGCACAAAAAGCAATTCAGTCACGTTTCAGCAGTTTGGGAGTTCATTGAATTTGAGGACAATTGATTAATTAATTTCAACTGGTTGTTCATGCCACAATAACAACAACAGCGAGTGTGATTAGTGTATTGATTAGTTAAGCGTTGCGTCGCAGCAGCAGCTGCCAGATATAAATTTATTGGCAAGTCTTGTGGCCACAATTGAATGGCGGAGGTGTTTCGCTTTGGGGCCAATTATTCATGCGGATCGATTAGGGGCATTACGTGGCGAGCCGCAGAATGACTCATTGCGCCCAGCTGATTAAACGCTAATTTTCGCACAGCGAGACAGAGATAGATGTATCTCTCTCTCTTTCACTTTCTCTTTTCGTTTGCCACTCCAGCTTGTCAATCAGAACGAAAATTAATTAACGGCAGTGCCAAAAAAAAACAAGAACAAATCGACAACAAAAATCAATATAAGAAGTGAACAAATTGCTGCACTCTGGTTTTTGCCATTTTCTTTGGGCTTTTGCGCAAATTGGTTGCACAAACAGCAAACAGGCGATGGGTCAACACAAACACAGCCAAGCCAACAACTCAATCACACTCAACTAGTCTTCAAACTGCCGATGGGGCAGACTCTTCAGAAAGTAACAAATTAATTTGACTATCAGCCAAAAAAAGATGTTGCAGACTCTTCAAAAAAATCATTTTATCTGTGCGCTCAAAAGTGAGCTACAAAAATGGTGAACTGAATGCCAGCTGCACCCCATTAAATGGGTAAATGGGGTATAATGGGTTTGTGCACATGTATGTAACAGGCAGAAGGAAGCATCTCCGATCCCGAGCCGAGCCGAGTCGATATAGCCATGTCCGTCTGTCTGTATGAAAACGCGGATCTCAGAGACTATAAGAGTTAGAGATTTCAAATTTGGAATATAGGTTCTCGCATATCCGGCGCAAATCATTTTTTTATAGATAACTGCCTTCGCATCTGAAATATCGATACTTATCGATTTCCGATAGCAATAAATGCCACAATTTTAAAGGCAGAATCTTCTACTTAAGACACAATATGCAAATGTATATTAACAATCAACTGTCCAAATCATCATCAACATCGGATAAGAAACACCGAAGTTATGGCCGAAAGTAGATTCTCATGTTGAACTCCTCTCTATCTTCTGGGTTCAGGGTATATCGTAGTCGATCTCACTCGACTACAGCATTCTTACCTGTTTTGCGTGTTATCTAAATGCTTTTAAGCCTGAATCGATTTTTTCTTAGAGCTTAGTAAGGTAATATATATCGTTTTGTGTGAGAGACAACAGTAACTCGCCTGAAAAATAAATGTGTATGATTAAGTTCCAGATATTATGTCAAAACAGACATATGGTATATAAATTTATACTGAAACTGAGTATCTGGGTGGGCAGGTTATGTATACTTCGGCAGTTCTAAAATTCAATGTTTTCCTATTTATATTTCAATATAAATCTTAACAAAATCCGCTAAGATAAACAAAGCTTTAAATTTATACAAAACAAAGTCCAAGCAAGATACAAGACTTGCAATTTGCTTTTTATTTAACCTGAAAAGTTAAGAAATAAGTTTATGACTCCGTAAAGTGTGCTACAAAAATTTCCAAAAGTTTTTCTCTTGTGTTTGCGTATTTGCTGTATGTGTGTGTGTGTGTGTGTGCGTAGTTTAATTGGGTGTAATCTTGAGCACAGGTAAAACATATTTTGCATTTACATAAAGACAGCTGTGTAATATATATATATGTATATCGATATATCGATTTTTAGGCTATAATTTTTACTTGTCTTCCGATCCAAAATCACGTTTTCAACTTTAAATGTATGATTGATTTAGGGGCAAAACTATGATCAAAAAGCCCTCGCTTTTTGAAATATGTTGAGTTTTGACGAAGTTATGGCATTTTGAAGTTTCGACCTATGCCCATATATCGAAATATCGATTTTCAGGCTATAATTTTTACTTGTCTTCCGGCCCAAAATCACGTTTTCAACTTTAAATGTACGATTGATTTAGGGGCAAAACTATGTTCAAAAAGCCCTCGCTTTTTGAAATATGTTGAGTTTTGACGAAGTTATGGCATTTTGAAGTTTCGACCTATGCCCATATTTCGATTTTCAGGCTATAATTTTTACTTGTCTTCCGGCCCAAAATCACGTTTTCAACTTTAAATGTATGATTGATTTAGGGGCAAAACTATGTTCAAAAAGCCCTCGCTTTTTGAAATATGTTGAGTTTTGACGAAGTTATGGCATTTTGAAGTTTCGACCTATGCCCATATATCGAAATATCGATTTTCAGGCTATAATTTTTACTTGTCTTCCGGCCCAAAATCACGTTTTCAACTTTAAATGTACGATTGATTTAGGGGCAAAACTATGTTCAAAAAGCCCTCGCTTTTTGAAATATGTTGAGTTTTGACGAAGTTATGGCATTTTGAAGTTTTGACCTATGCCCATATATCGAAATATCGATTTTCAGGCTATAATTTTTACTTGTCTTCCGGCCCAAAATCACGTTTTCAACTTTAAATGTACGATTGATTTAGGGGCAAAACTATGATCAAAAAGCCCTCGCTTTTTGAAATATGTTGAGTTTTGACGAAGTTATGGCATTTTGAAGTTTTGACCTATGCCCATACATCAATATATCGATTTTCGGGCTATAATTTTTACTTGTCTTCCGGCCCAAAATCACGTTTTTAACTTTAAATGTACGATTGTTCTAGGGGCAAAACTACGATCAAAAAGCCTTCGCTTTTTGAAATATGTTGAGTTTTGACGAAGTTATGGCATTTTGAAGTTTTGACCTATGCCCATATATCGAAATATCGATTTTCAGGCTATAATTTTTACTTGTCTTCCGGCCCAAAATCACGTTTTCAACTTTAAATGTACGATTGATTTAGGGGCAAAACTATGTTCAAAAAGCCCTCGCTTTTTGAAATATGTTGAGTTTTGACGAAGTTATGGTATTTTGAAGTTTCGACCTATGCCCATATATCGAAATATCGATTTTCAGGCTATAATTTTTACTTGTCTTCCGGCCCAAAATCACGTTTTCAACTTTAAATGTACGATTGATTTAGGGGCAAAACTATTTTCAAAAAGCCCTCGCTTTTTGAAATATGTTGAGTTTTGACGAAGTTATGGTATTTTGAAGTTTCGACCTATGCCCATATTTCGATTTTCAGGCTATAATTTTTACTTGTCTTCCGGCCCAAAATCACGTTTTCAACTTTAAATGTACGATTGATTTAGGGGCAAAACTATTTTCAAAAAGCCCTCGCTTTTTTAAATATGTTGAGTTTTGACGAAGTTATGGTATTTTGAAGTTTCGACCTATGCCCATATTTCGATTTTCAGGCTATAATTTTTACTTGTCTTCCGGCCCAAAATCACGTTTTCAACTTTAAATGTACGATTGATTTAGGGGCAAAACTATGTTCAAAAAGCCCTCGCTTTTTGAAATATGTTGAGTTTTGACGAAGTTATGGCATTTTGAAGTTTTGACCTATGCCCATATATCGAAATATCGATTTTCAGGCTATAATTTTTACTTGTCTTCCGGCCCAAAATCACGTTTTCAACTTTAAATGTACGATTGATTTAGGGGCAAAACTATGATCAAAAAGCCCTCGCTTTTTGAAATATGTTGAGTTTTGACGAAGTTATGGCATTTTGAAGTTTTGACCTATGCCCATATATCGAAATATCGATTTTCAGGCTATAATTTTTACTTGTCTTCCGGCCCAAAATCACGTTTTCAACTTTAAATGTACGATTGATTTAGGGGCAAAACTATGTTCAAAAAGCCCTCGCTTTTTGAAATATGTTGAGTTTTGACGAAGTTATGGCATTTTGAAGTTTTGACCTATGCCCATATATCGAAATATCGATTTTCAGGCTATAATTTTTACTTGTCTTCCGATCCAAAATCACGTTTTTAACTTTAAATGTACGATTGTTCTAGGGGCAAAACTATGATCAAAAAGCCCTCGCTTTTTGAAATATGTTGAGTTTTGACGAAGTTATGGCATTTTGAAGTTTTGACCTATGCCCATATATCGAAATATCGATTTTCAGGCTATAATTTTTACTTGTCTTCCGGCCCAAAATCACGTTTTCAACTTTAAATGTACGATTGATTTAGGGGCAAAACTATGTTCAAAAAGCCCTCGCTTTTTGAAATATGTTGAGTTTTGACGAAGTTATGGCATTTTGAAGTTTTGACCTATGCCCATATATCGAAATATCGATTTTCAGGCTATAATTTTTACTTGTCTTCCGGCCCAAAATCACGTTTTCAACTTTAAATGTACGATTGATTTAGGGGCAAAACTATGATCAAAAAGCCCTCGCTTTTTGAAATATGTTGAGTTTTGACGAAGTTATGGCATTTTGAAGTTTTGACCTATGCCCATATATCGAAATATCGATTTTCAGGCTATAATTTTTACTTGTCTTCCGGCCCAAAATCACGTTTTTAACTTTAAATGTACGATTGTTCTAGGGGCAAAACTACGATCAAAAAGCCTTCGCTTTTTGAAATATGTTGAGTTTTGACGAAGTTATGGCATTTTGAAGTTTTGACCTATGCCCATATATCGAAATATCGATTTTCAGGCTATAATTTTTACTTGTCTTCCGGCCCAAAATCACGTTTTTAACTTTAAATGTACGATTGTTCTAGGGGCAAAACTATGATCAAAAAGCCCTCGCTTTTTGAAATATGTTGAGTTTTGACGAAGTTATGGCATTTTGAAGTTTTGACCTATGCCCATTTATCGAAATATCGATTTTCAGGCTATAATTTTTACTTGTCTTCCGGCCCAAAATCACGTTTTTAACTTTAAATGTACGATTGTTCTAGGGGCAAAACTACGATCAAAAAGCCCTCGCTTTTTGAAATATGTTGAGTTTTGACGAAGTTATGGCATTTTTAAGTTTCGACCTATGCCCATATTTCGATTTTCAGGCTATAATTTTTACTTGTCTTTCGACCTGGAATCACGTTTTTAACTTTAAATGTACGATTGATTTAGGGGCAAAACTATGTTCAAAAAGCCCTCGCTTTTTGAAATATGTTGAGTTTTGACTAAGTTATGGCATTTTTAAGTTTCGACCTATGCCCATATTTCGATTTTCAGGCTATAATTTTTACTTGTCTTCCGGCCCAAAGTTATGGCATATGGCGATTTGCTGTGTGTGTTTGTGTGTAGTTTAATTGGGTGTAATCTTGAGCACAGGTAAAACATATTTTGCATTTACATAAAGACAGCTGTGTATATATATATATATATATGTATGTGTATGTAATTTGGCCAATGTCGTACAGTCTGTTCGGCATCGATTTAAGCCACAGCTAAAATTGCAATTAAGACCAAAATCTTAAGCGCTTGCCCAAAAAATCTATTCTTTTGCTTTCAGAGCTCGCAAGCGTTGTCTGGCCTGGTCTGGGGGCGCAATTAAAACGGCAGCGGGTGGAGCAACAGCAAGGATATTTTATAATTAGAAGACATAACGAATTGGGAAGGCAAATCCAAGAGCTTTGGCAGCGACAGCTAGCCAAGTTTCCAACTGATTAATTTTACAATACGCAAAACGGCAAAACGGGAAAGGGGCCAACGACAAACAATTTAAGCCAATTAAGCAACGACATCGTCGAGTGATAACAGCAACAGCAGCAACAACAACAACAACAACAAGCAGCTTATAGCAAATGAGTCGCGATGAGTTTCCTCAGTTCCATGCAACAGTATGTAACAAGTGGCATATCAAGTTTGGGCCTCGGCAATCGACGCTTTTCGCTGTCGCGTCAGGAGTCGACTGAGCACCAGCACCAGCAGCAGCAGCAGCAACAACAGGCGGGCGGTGGCGGCGGTGTGATAGCAGCAGCTGGCATCACAATACAACAACAATTGCTGCCACAACAGCAACAGCAGCAGCAACTGTTGCAACAACAACATCATCAGCAGCAGCAGCAGCAGCAGCAACAACAACACTCGCACGCACCGTTGCAACAACAGGCGAGCATTGGCAGCGGTCTCGGCATCGTTTACGGTGCCCCCGCCCAGCCAACGGCGGGCGTGGCACCAACTGTAGCTGGCAGTAATTATCCTGCCGGTGGCGTCGTTATCGGCAATCCGAATGCCACCAATCCATTACTAGGTGAGTTTCCTTGCCACTCTCTGTCTATTTATATAAAAACACACACAAAAACACAGCTCAACACATACACACACAGTCACATACAGTCACACACACACACACACACATAGTAGAGTGATAAATTTGCTGGGCTGCAGGGCAGTCATGTTGTGTGTGTGGGCGTTGCCAAAGTGTGTCTAGATTAATGAAAATCCATGACAAACTAAAGACACGTATTATTTGTGATGAATGTTGGCCAGAAATAATGTTATTAGCAAAGAAAAAAAGTAATTAATTTTTATATAGAGCCGGAAACAGATATATATATATTTGGATTCGTGTGAAGTCCATTTATATGGCAGCCATGCTGCTGTATGCCATTAATATTATTAATAAAATGTGCCAGGGTATCAAATCGGAGTTTAGTTTCCGCTTCCGATTAAGCGTTATGAATGGGTTCCCTGGTTCTAAACTAAAATCATTTCAAAGTTATGTTTGTGTTGTGGCAGCAATCTAATCATTGCCTCAAATGGTAACTCGATTTTGTAAAATTCAGAACGGAATTTATTTTCCGTGTGTGTGTGTTTAATCCGTTTACACTTATGCATATCATATTCACACACATGCACACACATTTACTAATACCTTCAACATTTCCCTTGTTACGAAAACAATTATAATTTGATATGCGAAATCTATTTTTGTAGGAATTCAACAAACAAAGCAAATATTTGGAAGCCAAATAAATGGGGACTTTTGGGTTTATAATGCTGCTAAAATGAACGTTACACAATGAAATAATATATTGTAGCATACAACATGTGGCGCAGATGAAAACTTTGGTTGCAGCTGCACAAAAGCCATAAATAAACATGGGACAGCAAAACAGACGAGAAACAACAGCGTTGCGTAATCGATAGTTTTGGCAGCTGGCAAGCCACAAAAATGTTAACAGCCGACAAAAGTTGATTGAATTTTCCTTCGTTTCAAGTTTTCCTTTTTTTTGGGAAACGGAAATGCAAAAATGTTGCGTAAACTTTTTTGGCAATCTGGCAAAGGCAAACAAATCCACAGCAGCAAGCTTCATGACGTCAGTTCAATCAACATGCAACATGGGGTTCTCGTTCTCGTGTCTGCTGCTGCTGTCTGTTGTTGCTTTTACGTTGCCAGCAACTGCAACAACAACACTCATTTCAAAGTCAAGTCACAGACAGCGGCAAGCAACCGCTGCCGCAGCAGCTGTGTCCTGGCTCCTGTGTCCGCATTTGCTCAGCTTTTGATTTACAAACGACTGCAGCATTTGAATCAAATTGGAATTGGCTTATCTTGTTGCAAGCGCCACAAACGAGCGGTTTCTAGCCACATGCCAGCGACGATAACGTTGAGAAACAGGCAACGACAGCAGCCGCATTAACTTTAGCTATAAAACCGCTAACATGTGAGCGCCAAGCCAACTTTTGACTTTACGCTTTACACACGCTTAGCAATCGAACTATTTCGGCAAAGTACAGTAATGCCTGGCTTATGTAAGTCGGTGGACTGCCTTATTCATATATTTCCTTAAATTTCAGAGGGATTTTGTATAAGGGTTCGATTCTTAGAAAAATAGTAAAAACATGTTCCCAGCTCCAAGTTGATGTATAAATTATGCCCTCAGAAAGTGAGGTTAGGGACACAAAGTAACTCTCAAAAAGTTTTCGTGGGATTGGGCCATAACTTTGCCGAAAGTTAGCCGATTTTCAAAACCAACATTCACAGTTGAAAATGCGATTCAAATATTGCTACACCAAAATATAGGATTAGTAAACCTTTCACATAACTAAAACGATTTAGCATTTGTTGTTCATGTTTTCATTCATTGTTCATTGTTGCTTAACTTATTTTTGGTAGCCTGTGGGTTTTCTTGGTCCCAGCGACCGCTGCGCATATTTAAGTTTTCCTCGTTATTTCCTTGGTTGGGGGTTTTTGCATAAGCACTCAGGCAGGCAGGCTGGAGCCGAAATAGTATTCGTGACGAAGCCACAGCAATAGTTGAAATGGAGTGGCAGCAGCTCAGTAGTTGCAACACAGCGGCAACATAAGCACACATTTACATTCACAGTCACATCACTTCACGTGCTGTGTGGCAGGCAGAGTAGTTTAGCCCATGTCCTTGTGGCGTACAGGAATAGCAAAAGCAACAGCAACAGCAGCCGCACAGATGCATGTCAAGGTTGCGGTTGTGTTTTGCACTGTGAGCAACGCTACGCCACATCCTGCATTCTGGCACACCCAAAAGCCCAATCTTACAGCCAGCCCACGCCTCCAAAGGGACATGGGAACAACTCACGCCGCATTGACCGCATCAACATTGACTTGAGTTGGCTTTAGCGACTGACTGTCTGACAGTCAGTCTGCCTTGTTTCCTTCTTCCGTTTCACTTCCTGCCCCACTCCCTCTCTCTATCTTACGGCTCCACATTGCTGTTGGTGCTTAATCCATTAGCTTTCGCTTGGCTGCTAAGCAGTCTCCATTGTGTCCAGCACCAAGTCTAGTTTTCTAAAGTACAAAACACAGAAAAACATTTCGATGAATGTGGGCGAAAATGTTGCCGAAAACAACATGAAAATATCATTTGTCTTCTGGCTTGAATGCTTCGAGTGTTACTTATCTCAATGTTAAAGCTCAACTTTAATTAAGATTTATTAATTGTGCGCTTGTGTTGCAAGTTCCATCGTTTGAAAGTTGTTTACACTTTCTGCTTCGCAAATGAAATCGTATTTTATTTATTTTGACTGGTTGCAGACAGCCAAGATTAAATCCAAGGCTTCCCATGATTTGATCGATTTATTTGTGTTCCGCTTTAAATTTTTTCATTTCTTTAAACATTCTCAAAGATGAGTTGCCTCAATGCACAATCGATAGTTATTTATCGATAGCAAATTCATTTTTCATTTCGTTGACAATTTAAGGCCAAAATGCATTTGCGTGCTGATAAATACCCCATTTATTTCGCCCACAGGCTATCCGAAGGTGGTGCCGTTGCCGGGCAGCAGTGGAGCAGTTGGTGCAGCTGGTGGTGGCAATTGCTCATCCGCCGGCAGCACACCCATCAATTCGCGTCGTCAATCGCGTGCCCTGGAGTGTTTGGCGCCACCACGTACGGGTTCATTTCGTAGCCGGAATTCGCCACTGCATCAACCGGATCCGCCGCCGCGACCTCCGCTGGCATTCTGTAAACGTCGCCTCAGCTGGCCGGAGGTGGATCCGCGCTCCAACTCGGGGTAAGTAAACGCTTGAAAGGACCCTTAATGCACAGTTGATGACGATGATAATGTGTGCGAGCAAAGCCACAAATGAATACGAGGCACATGTTTACCCAATACAATTAACTACAGCTGCTCCCTCCCCCCCCCCCATATCATGTCAGCACACACTCATTCTGTGTATATTTAAAACAGCAATGCATAAATTAAATCCAGCCCAAGCCTAATGAGCGTCTTAGTTGGTATTTCGTGCTCATAAATAATAAGAAGAAGAAGGGGCCTTAAAGTTACCAAAGCACATCCCCAAATCTCTGCCTATCCTATCCCAATGGGAAGCACCGGGACAGAAGTAATCTGAATTATTTACCAATTAATTAATGTACTTCAATTGCCGCTGCCCCTGCTGCCGCTGCTGCTGCTGCTGCTGCCGCTGCTGCTGTTGTGGGTGTCTTGCTTGACGTTTGTCGACCTACATAATTATGTAATTACAAAAGTTTTGTTCCATTTTTTTAAGGCCCGCACTCTGCCGCAAGAAACTTTGGCCCCTAAGTCCATGCAACATTGGCAGTTTCCAATGCGGGCTCAACCTTTTTCAAGTTGCTTCAAAACTTTTTGGCCAACTTGCGCAAGCAAGCACAAATTCATACACTGATATAAAGGCGTAACTTCAATGTTGGTCTTGTGTGGGGGCGGAAGGATGTAGGGGCATTTGGCAAGGTTGCAACATGGTGCAGCAGCATTAGCCGCATCAGCGGCAACAGCAAGCAGCAGCCTTGTCTGCCTCAAAGCCAGCGCGTCTGCTTTGCATAATGCGTCTTCAGTTTAACCTGAAAATGTGCTCATAATGAGACTTTCGGTCTTGAGGTAACATTTAATTAACCATGAAATGAGATTTTACTAGGTGTTGCTTTAAGACGCATGCAAGTGGGGCAAGCTAGCTCTCAAGTATGCTCTTGCGAAGGGCTGAACACTTAATTCTGTTTACGAAATGAATCTGATTAAAAGCATATTAACAAGTTGACGCCTTGAAAATCCGGCGAGAGAAGCCAGCCTAAAATTGAGAGTGTGCAATGAAGGAAAAGCAGCGTGCGAAACTTAAACCGGAACCGTAAAATCAACGCTTCAAATTCGGAAGTAGAATTTAAGTAATTTCACATTATTTTAAGAGTTGTTGTATTATTTATTAACTATAATTATTATTTACAAACTAGAAACGAAACGTGTAAAATCGAACTGCCCGCTCTGACGAGCAGGCTCTTTACTTATACAAAATGCTTAACCTAAGTACATATATAATATTACGATCTATAAAAAGAGCGTCGCAGATACGCAGGTCAGTCAGTCAGAGGCAGGCAGTCCGTCAGAGGTGAGAAACGAGTGCGAAACTCACTGTCGGGCAAGAGTAGGTCTGCGACTCAACGCAGTCAGTGCGAAATCTAGGAGCGAAGTCAGTCAGAGAAGGTCTGATCGCCACCTAGCTGGTACATGGAACGCGGGATGTCAAAGGGATATCCAGATGGCAGTTGTACCGTAGTAATAAGTGAAGTCGAATAAAACCGTTAGTTAATATATATATGAAGCTCATGTGTTCGAGTACGAACATGTGAAGCAGTGAGATGATGATAGCTGGCCCATGCAAGCCAGCCTTGTTCATCGCTGTGCCTGCCTATGATGATTCGCAACTACCGTTATTTGCTGGCGACGGGTTGCCGCGATCCAGCTGCCTTCATCGACAGTTGCCGATCCGCCGTTACCCAGCCGCGGTTAGGCGCCATGCAGTCGCTTTACAAACGGCTGCAGAACAATTCTAAGCTGTTAGGCTCCGATGCGGATCCCTTCGCGACAATCACCGTTACCCAGCCGCTGTTAGGAG
The DNA here is from genome assembly GCA_035042265.1 of Drosophila imparisetae. Lineage (NCBI taxonomy): Eukaryota > Metazoa > Arthropoda > Insecta > Diptera > Drosophilidae > Drosophila > Drosophila imparisetae. The sequence goes on from JAWNLP010000126.1 coordinate 5,858,140, forward strand.
CAAGCAGTCGCTTTACACACAGCTGCATAACAATTCTAAGAATTTAAGCGCGATGCGGCTGCATAATATCACATATGTATTTAGGTTTAAGCATTTTATATAAATAAAGAGCCTGCTCGTCAGAGCGGGCAGTTCGATCCTAAACGTCGACTCCGCACGTTTGGTTTCACACTACACGTGATTCAGACACATGTGTTTTTGTTGCTCGAACCCATAGCTCGGCTGAGTCTTAGCCCAGCTAAAACTAAACGAACTAAAAAGGTTCGTGACAAACTATTATTTGTTAGTTCTAATTAAAACACACACACAAAAGATGGCATAGTTAATGCATTTACTGCTCGCCGATGTGTTATCATTTTAATATTAATTAATTGCCTGGAATAAGCCCGTTATAATTAAGCACACGCAAATTTGATAGTCAAAAAGTGGCAATTAGCGCGCATTAAATGAAAAACCGAAGGAAAAACAAACAAAACCAAAAAATTCATTACTAAAGGTAAACAAACGTAAAATCCGCAGATTAATTTAAAAACGTGAAAAGCAAACAAAATGGTCAATGACAAAACATTCACAGCCACAATCCTGTCACAGGATATTAAAAAGGAAGCAGTGACAAACAAAAAATGAATGAATAATTGCCAAACTAAGACGAAGTTCGGCAAGTGTTTACCTACACTGCAGCGAAAATGTTGCAACAACATAAATACCAAATAAATAAATAATAACAGCGACACCAAACTTGGGCCAAGGATCAACTTTTGTGGCTATCGCAACCACAACAAAACGAAGAGCGGCAAAATAAAGAAACTTGGCTAAAAGGAATACGGCAAGAACTTTAAACTGAAATTGAGTTCAGCTCGTTGACAAAATCACAAAGCAAACGGAAACAACTGCACTGAAAAAGTTTAAGATTAAATTCTTAACAAAAAAATAAATTTTTATAAAATGGAAACTTGCAAACAATGCACTGTAAGTCAGATCCAGAAAGCCTCTCTATGCCTCCCTCTCCTCTCCCCTACGCTCCAGCCACGAAATCCGATGAAATTGCGCCGCGCTAAAAACAAAATTCAACAAAAAGTGTTTGCCAAAATTCTGCTTCTTTTTTTTAGGCCTGGCTAAAATGAATTTGGTGCAGCGCCAGTTTATCACTTTTTTTTCTGTGTTCCCTGTTTATCAGAGAAGTGAATAAGGGGCATAATGAACTGGTGCAAACGATGTGTGTAAGAGGCAGCAATCGAGTTGTGTATATATGCATATATACAGTGAGAGACAGCTCAAATCGACCAGTGTCGAAGATAGAAAGTAATTGCTTTGAACTTGGGTTGTCACGACTCCATATCTGACTACAGATTATCTCCTAGTCGAGTTTTTTTGTATTTGAAAAACAGTGCCGTAAACGTTCGAAAATCTGGCAACGCTAGCGACAAAGTTAAGCCGCTTAGGCGCTTAGCCGCTGCCCATTTTATGCTGAGTGCGAAAAGTTTTGTAGCTCAATTTAAAGCGACCAGTGCAGGGTATATGAATGTGTGTGTTTGTGTGTGTTGGCCTTACAAATCAAATGATTAGGCACAACACCATTATCATCAACATCATCAACATCATCATATCATCATCATGATCAACATCATCATGCTGAACCCTTAAGTGAGTTAAAAATCTCTGTTAGCGTGCCCACGGGGCGTATGATTAATATTAAAACTAGCTATCAAATATATGCATAGATATTTGTCTATATACATGTATGTATATCTATATATGTATGTGTATATATTCTATGTGTATGTGGATTTGTATACAATTAGCGACACAAGACAAGCAACAAGCTGCTGGCTACTGGCTGCTGGCTGCTGGCTGCTTTCTGACCCACATCAAATGTTGAAATAGGTCTGACAAGCGAATTCTGTTGCTGCGATATGCAAATGGAATACTTAATACTTATGTAGATAGCATATTGACAGTGCCAATTAGAGTTTCATTCGCTGTCCAGTCCCAAAATTATTTGATATAATGAAGTGCACTCAGACCCACACTCATCCACCACTGCTCTTCCTCTCTCACTCTGTCTCGTGCACAGTGTTCAGGAAACGGATGGGTCGTATTTTGAGAACTTCACATCGTTGGGTTGGAAGCGTGAAAATCGTCGCATGTCGGCGACGCGTGCGGCCGAATCTCGTGCGGAGGCTAATCCCGAAAATGAGCGTGACCCGCCAGCGCCCGAGGAGTCCATTGACCGTCACGATGAAAAGGAGAAACTCTACGTTGAGGTGCTGCACACCATTGCCAATACGGTGGGTGCACCAGCGCCCGGCGGACAGGTAAGTCAACCAACCGAAACTATCACACTGAGAGAAAGCAATGGCTCATCCAGCTATCAATGTGGTAAATCAATATTAAACAGTGGCTGGGGTGTACCCTAAATCATATGAATTTTAGATTGAGTTGCGGGAGGGAGAGAGGGAAAAGTTATGCAAATAGTTTGAAATTATACAAAATGTGTTTTGGCTTGAAATTAACGAGCGGTTAGCCTTGGCCCAGAAGATAGATGATTTGAAGTGCGGGGGGCCTCGCTAGTTAATCACATACATTTAGGCCCCCAAATGCAATTTAAATGATTGATGCTGGAGAGACAGCCAAGCTGGAGAGGGCCAAGGAGGTTAAACCACAGCATTGGGGTTTGGGGTTGAGGTGAGCTGCACACAGGATATACACAGGATATCAACCTTTATGGTTGCTGGGCACAGAATTCAATTATACGAGTGTTTTCCAAGTTCATCAGAGTTTTCATTTCGATTGCCATTTGTAAGTAATTTTCCAATATTTTCACAAGTTGCGCCAAGCATGAACAATGCGAGATTGCTGTCCATCCTGTTGCCCCTTCTGCGCTGCCAGCGTTTTTCAATTATCGTTTTTAATTTAACAGTAAGAAAATTGCACAACTAATGAAACTTGAGCTGACTGTACATACATATATATATATATATATATCTGTGGGGTTGAAAACTTAGTTGGCAGCTGGGGCCATTGGGTTTATGGCAGCGTAATAAAAGTTTCAACAGCGGCTGGAAAATAACCTTATTCCTGCTGTGATTGAGTTGAGAGGAGCTGGTCAAGTCTCGCGGGGCCTCTCGATAGAAAGTCGAGTCACTAAAGTTATTTATTCCGGCCCCCAAACAGCTCAGCAGGCGGCGGACTCAGTGGAATTTTCTGCCCTCTTACTCCGTATTTTGCATTTAATGGAAAATAATTACAAGTAACTATGTAGCAGCTGCAAGTGGGTTAATGTTTTTAATGGTAACTAATGGATAAATAAATGTGAGGGTGCGCCATAAAAAAAGAAGAAGAATTGAATGATGTAATAATACACACAAAAAAACAAAGGTTCCACTTCGAACAACAGTTCTCGGAATCGAGAAACCAAGAAAGTCCAAGTGGCAAGCAATTTACAGACTTAACGAAGCATTTATGTGGAAAAAGTTTTCCACTTTTTATTTATGCCAAAGAAGGCTTCCCGGAAATTCCTGAAATAGAGCTACGGAAATAAGCTCTTAACTGAAACTTTTTGAAACTAAAACTGGGTAACTCCAAGTCGACTATACGCCACATTGGCAGGTCTGCTTTCATATTTGGAATCGTCCACAGGAGTTGAGGTGAATGGCAAGGAATACGCTTAAAATAAAATCTTTAATAACCTGGATGGACGTTGCCTAGGCGATTGTCCTCAAAGCAATCAAATTAAAAATAATATTCCAGCCGAGCAGAAAAAATCCAAGCCAAGAAAAATAGCAACAGCGGGGGGTGGGCTGGCTAGGGGGTGAACGGGGGGGTAGATTATGAGAGTGCCACTTGAACTGTGTGCAAATCAGCAAGTCAGACGGCAACCGGCTAATAAATTCACCAGATAAATCAATATGCAAAAATATAAAAAAAAGCGAAAGAATTTTTTATTTATTTTCTTTTTCTTTTTGATATGTGGCAGAGCAAACAACAAAAAAGAAAAACAAAGGAAAAATGTTGGCAGTAAAAATAAAAATGGAAAAGTTGCTGCCTGTGTTTTTCCGGCGAAAATATGTTAATTTATATTGCTGTTGTTGTTGTTGTTGTTGTTGCTGTTGTTGTTGTTGTTGCTGTTGTTGTTGTTGTTGCTGTTATTGATGATTTTCCTTTTTTTATTATTTTTATTTACAATCTGCGAGAGCGTTGACGATGCAACAATTTTTATTTGGCTGCAAAATATTGACAAATAAATGGCGAAATAATATAATTGAATGAAATTAAGCCTCTTTCACTCACACGCTGTCTCTCTCTCTCTCTCTTTCTATCTCTATCTCAGTTTGCGCATTACAAGGATGAAATGTATCTGCATGCACAGCGCGCCTTTGGCGTCAATCCGGATCGTCATTATCGCCTGCTGCACGCCTCTGCCGAGGATAAGCCAAAGATAATCGTGCTCTCGGCGGTCGTCATCGAGGCGGATGGGCTCGAGGCAAAGGATGCCAATGGTAAGCAAACCCACGTTCAACACATACACCCTACGCCCTAATCCCTATGCATACATCCTCCACTCTACGCATCCATCTGTCAAGTGTTGTCTGTGTTTGTGCAAATATTTTTAGTTTGCAAATTGATTTGCGGCTGCTTCAATAATTGCATTATGATTTTGTGTGCCTTGGCTTAGTGTGTGTGTGTGTGTGGTTGTGTGTGTGTGCTTGTGTTTGTGTGTGTTTGTGGTCGGGCGTATCTAAAAGCGTGTCATCAATAAACTGTGCAACATGTGCGCCGCATATATTCCCAATCTTGACATTTTTATTATATTTTATAATACTCTCTAAAAAATAACATTGCTTTTTCAAAGACTTGAATATTTATGAGTTTTTGTGTACGAAAGGCGATGACATCGATAAAATCTATATGCTATTTAAATCGAGAAAACCTGTGGAATTCAACCAGCTTTAAGGCTAGAAGGACATCTACTTGGAGGCTTACCCATGAGAGTCGCTCCAACAAACATTCCCAGCTGAAATTATAAGAAACAAATTGTTTTGCAGTTTGAGAGTGACTGTTGCGTGGCGACAACTTTAGAGTCACTTATCTAATAATCAAGCTCACTCTTTATCAAATATTTTAGATTCTTGTCAGAGTATGGCACAGTCGCTTAAGCTCGACTGTCACTTTCCTTTTCTGGCCTGTTTCCGGCTGGTGTCCTTGTCACAGTTACAGCTGAGAGAACCTCAAACACAAGATCTTGCCCCATTCCGCACTCGGCAACGTCGCGTCGAGTCGTCGACTTTGTTCCGCAGCTCGTTCAATAAATTTGCAATTTAATGCTTCCCATTTTGTTCATTATGCTTCAAGAGCAGCTCCAACGCCAACTACAGCAGCACAAACGTGGCAGCAGCAGCAGTAGCAGCAGCAGCAGTTGCTGGTCGCAGGCAACGCAATTTCGCATTTTAATGTGTTCAAGGATGTGTAAGGAATACGCTGAGTGCTCCTTCTGGCTTCAGGCTTCAGCAACTGTAGTTCCCTCTGCCATCTGCTAAATGTACTGCTGACGGTAACCGTCTGGCAGTTTGTGGAGCGAAAGGAGCGAAAGGAGCGAATGTTGCAGACTTAGTTCATGCCACCAGTAGCAACAACAACAACTCGTTGCCAATGAGACGTGGCTGATGAGTGAGTTGCCTTTGTTTGGCTATCCTCAATTGGCTGCCATATAGCTATAGCTGTAGCTATTGCCTGGCACACGATTCTCAGTTTTCATTAGTAGCAATCGCAATTGCAATCGCCATCTCCATCTCCATCGCCATTGCCATCGCTACTGTGTATTTGATTTCAAGCATGAGAAATAAAAACGTTCCTTTTGCAGTTGACTGGCTAATAGGCCAAATTAGAGATGGCAGCGCGTTGCAAGAACGGAGCACGAACAACAAAGAGCAGCTATTTTAGGCACGCCGGAAATTATATATCCGCAGTCAACTTTCAACATCAATTTCAAAAATATATCCCATTTGGCATAGTAATTCGATGCTGTTCCAATGGTAGCTATATGATATAGCCAGCCGATCCGAGCCAACTTAAAATTGCTGTGCTCAGAAGATAGTTCCATCTGCTCCATTCAAAACTGACCGACTTATGACTTGTGTTTTACCTATAAGAAATCTCAACTTGTCGTGTCACGACACGCGCTCATTTCCGTTGGAAAAGTAAGGCATTGCGCACTTTCTGGGGTCTGAATTAAATTCGTATTGCCCATTGAAGCCATTAAATCGATTATTATCTCGCTTGCTCTGCTCACTTGCCGCAAAGGTTGCCACACTCTCGGCTTGTGCGCGTCTGTGTGTGTGTCAATCAGAGCCACTTAATAATTGAGCGGCACTTTATGCAAATGAAATGTTAATCATACGCGCCGTGTGACCATCAGTGTCTGCCACCAGCTGACGCCACAACTGCCCCGTTTAGCTGCAGGCATCTCGTATTAATTGTCATTTAATGTCCTTCGCATTTCAATAATTTAATAACAATCATTTTTCCCTCTCTCTCTCTCTCTTCCTCTTTTGCAGGCTTCTCGGATCCGTATTGCATGCTGGGCATCCAGCCGGACGGTGGTCCGCCCGTGTCGCCGCTGCCGCTGCCGCCGACGCCGCGCGCCTTGTCCGCCGATATGAGTGGTGGCTTTGATAACAGTGCCACAGACTCGCCGCCGCATCGCAAGCACAGCTTTCGCTTGAGCTTCAAGCGGCGCGAGGGGGCGGTTCGACGGGAGCAGCGCGACTCGCTGGGCGGCCCGGTGCCGGCCAAGTTAATAAAGGCGACCAGCATTAAGCCGCACACGCTCAGTCCCAAATGGAATGAGAAATTCAAATTGTAAGTGCATTTCCCATGATTAGCTAAGCACCCACTACACCAAATACCCCCACCCGCCTGCCATACACTTAGCGAAATACAACTATGCCAAAAGCAGTATACCTCGGAGAAACAATCGCCGTGAATTTTAGACATTTTTCATGCCTTTGGCCACAAAGGTAACTCACCTTATTCCGATAAAAAAAGCTAAAAATAAAGAAAGGAAAAATGTTTTTCTGAGTGTAGGTTTTAGCTTGATGCTCTAAGAGCATATTTTGCCGAAAGGCAGCTTGCATTATTTTCAGTGTGATTTTCGGCAAGCATATTTTTTGTTTTGTTTTCTGAGTGTAATTTTCTGCCGGGCAATTGGGCAATTGTACGGCGTAATTGAAATTCAATCACGTGTCCATTATCTGTCAAATCGATGAGCCTGATGACGCTGCTCAATTTGGGATTTACGCAAAATTATTCAATTACACTGCGACAAACCCCTGCCCAGCACTCTGCCCTCGGCTAAATATTTGCCTAAATTTAGTTGAAAGTGAAAAAAACGCTTTGGGAATGCGATTTGTAGGTGGCTGGAGACACTCCATTTGACAAATGTTGCGCCCCATTCGCATTTATCATTCAGGAGCGATCTTTGATACCCAAACCCATTCACACACACACACACACACACACAAGTAGAATTATAAGCATTCGTTGGCCTTTGTGGGGTCGTTATTTACGAGCTAAGGATACAAATTTAATTGCGTCATAAAATCGACAATACATTTAACATCAGCAATTGCAATCGTAATCAAATTTATGCTGCAATTGCAGTAAAAATAACCACGGCCAGTTGTGCCTGAATAAATGGGCAAAAACATTCCTTTATCTCGACTTGAATCTCTTTTCATTTGTTTTCCTCTTTGGCAACAACTTAGTTATCTGTCAGAGTGATGTATTTAACAATCATAGATTGCCCTCAAAAGGTATCTTTTTTCTTTAGTTTTCTAAATGAGAAAACGAAGTGACAAATGATAACCTATTAGTCCTGACAGAAACATATTAAGCAGGTCGAAGGTAGCTGAGTATTATTGTCTGCAGAAACTCTTTGCGACTGCCTTGCAGCTATTGCTGGAAACTTGCAATATATGTTTGTCTAAGCTGAGAAATCGATTATATTTATAAGAAATCGAAGCAATGCTCTCCAACTCACCAAAAGTGAAGCTTAGATTGCTGCTGCTTCGTTCTTGAAAGATCTGTAGAGGCTTGTAGGCTTGGTTTTTGATAAGAGCTGCCCAGGCGACATGTCTAAGGCTTGTCTCCAACCTGCTGCTCCTGCCGAGCTCTCTTCATTTATGGCGTGAGGTCACAGCTACTGAAATTCTATGCAATAACATATGGCCAAGAGATCTTAAAGGTTTAAGTGCAGCATCGTTTCGCTCCAGCCCGCTCGTAAAACTCATGCGGTAGCAGTTGCTTTATGCCAACGGATGTGTGTGTGTGCCAATAAATATAAAAGAGCAAAATTGAGTATTGTTCATAAATTAAGCAGAGCAGCTGCAAAAGTGCACATTGAGGCGCTCGGTGGGGCACATAACCCAGTTTTATCTTTATGGCGTCGCAAAACAATCGTTTCGCAAAGAGAAACATAAAGCGTTGCCTACTTATCAGCGCAATGCGCTGGCTAATTACTGGCTTGGTCAAGTTAATGAAACCTGAAAGGCATAAAATTAACGCAGGCAAACTGTATGTGTAACCCCCTTGCAGTGACATCGATGACATCAACACGGACACCTTTCACTTGGACATTTGGGATCACGATGACGAGAGCTGTGTCATGGACGCTGTCTCGCGGCTGAATGAGGTGCGCGGTGTACGCGGATTGGGTCGCTTCTTCAAGCAGGTCTGCCAATCGGCGCGTCAGGGTTCCCAGGATGATTTCCTGGGCGCCATAAATATACCCATTGCCGAGATACCGTCAACGGGCCTGGATGCCTGGTTCAAGCTGGAGGCGCGCAGTCATCGGAGCACAGTCCAGGGTCGCATACGCCTCAAGCTGTGGCTATCGACGCGCGAGGATCGCGGCCTGGTGCCCGAGGAGAACAACGAGCAGCAGCTGCGCAAGATCGAGCAACTGCAAATGGTGTTCATGCAGCACGAGGTGACCACACACGAACCCTCCTGGACCTGGTGCGGTGATCTGCCCGGCCCCGCGCTCACCATACTCCATCAGCTGGCCGTGCAGGGTGAGCTCACGGATCTGCAGTGTGCCATGGCCAGGTGAGGAATTTCTCTTTAAAAACCCATCGATGACTCTAAATATCCAGAGTATTTCGCAGTTTGTCAGACTTTCCTTTCCCAACACTAAATTGTCTCTCTTTCCGTCCATTGCCTTTGCAGATATGTTGCTGCTGCACGACTGAATCGGACAACGCCGCTGGATCCAAAGTTTCTGCATCGGCTGCTGAGCGATGTGGAGAAGCAATGGAATCAGCCTAATCAGGAGGCACTCACCCGCGATCTGGAGCAGTGGTTGGCCGAGGCAATGAATGGTTTTGTGGAGCGTTCGCTGAATCAGATACGGCGTCATCGCGACATATTTCCGGCCCTGAATCCGCCATCGTTAATACGATTGGAGTTTCTGCTGCGGTGCTTGGGGCTGCTTGGGTCGATGCGCGCCTTTCGCGCCGTCTGCCCCTTCAACAAGGGTGTGCGCGGCGAGGTGGTGAATGCGCTGCGTAAGGGCTCCGTAATGTGGGGACAGAATGTGTTGCGCGAATCGCAGTCCCTGGCCAATCCATTATCGAATTTTGTGACAACATTAACCGCCGACATCCAGCTGGGCCAGACCTACTATCATGCCCTCTTCGACAAGTGAGTAAACGAGGCACAGAAATGACATTCCATGCCTTCATACGATTTTATACCTTATTGCCACCTTTTCATCACTGGCATCGAATTAAATATGTGTGGCACGTGTCGCATATAAAACACGCTTCAAGAACGATCACCCCACTCAGTCCTCAGTCCCCACTCTCTGCCTCCCTTCTCCTTTCTCAAACAGTTTAACTAAACAAACAGCAAACATCCCACTTAAGACAAAACACCCCATTTTTTGTTGTTGTTGTTGTTTTTTTTTGTTGCAAATTGAATTCCAAACTACATTTTGTGTGTGCGCGCTTGGAAACGGTCGTGGGTCAAGTTTTTAGTGGCCACTAATCAGTTGGTTGGCCAACTAGTTGTTTTCAGCAGCAATAAAGTTCGTTAATGACTAGTCGAATTTGTTATTTGGCAGTTTGCGTAACTTGAACTAAATACAAATTGATTTAGGTCACTTCCGGAGTGATACGAACTGCCAGTGTACACATCCACATTTTTTTACACTAATCTTTAGTTTAGTTAATGGTTGATTCCTATTCGATCAGGCAACTGCTTAAAACTAAATGATTAAGTGGATGTATCTCAATTCTGACTCTTCTCTGACTTGGATAACTACTTCTCTTGCCACTCGAAAAAAGGCTAACTGCGCATCACTGTCTACCAGCATGAATGTCCACAATTGTTCACACTGAACTCTTCTGCAGTGCATAAAAAAGGGACAACTCATCTAATCACTCCCCTATTTGCTAGTTAGCGAGCCCATAAAGGGCTCCTAATGAGCACATCAAGTGGCTTACACACATAAGCCCCAAATTAATTGCGCTGTCATAAAAATGCGCTCACGTTGCCCCCATCTGGCATCTTGGCCATTCTGATGGGCCATTTAGTTGAGTCGAGCTGCGAGTGTGGCGGGCTCTGGCCACGAAAGTGTTGAGCCGCATTTACAAAGCTTTTGTGGCAAGCAATCCCCAAGCTAATTGCAGCCATTACTGCAATTTAAAACGCCAAACGTAACCTGAAGCTCCATCGATTTTTGGCTTACACAACTTTCACTGCACAGCAGTGCTGCCATTTTAGCATCCTTTTTTCCTGCACATTTTCAAAATTCTCTTTGCTTTCGTCTGTTGCTATTTGAATTAAGTATTCTTAGTTTTCACTTGTAGAGGGTTTCATAAGCTCTCTCCGACCCCATATATATACTATATACATACTTGATCAGACTCAATCTTCTTCCTACACATTTTTGGCTCAAGTTTTAAGATAATCTTTTTCAGTTTTTGTATAAGCTTTGAAACTCTTCTGCTGCTGTCCTTTTTCAATCGATAGTCCGCAGCACTATATAGAATACACACATTCATATGTATTATGTATTATGTACATATATATTATGTATGTACATATGTGTGGCATGAAACATGTGTTTCGTTTATGTGAAGCTCGGCTAACTGGTATCTGTGTTTGCAGCACGAATGGCATTCAGTATTTCAGCATCATTTACAAGCAGTACGATGCGATGGTTGGCGATGAGGTCTATACGAGGATGGCAGCTGGCCAGGTGGCCGGGGTGCGCATGAATCTCTCACAGTATGCGGTGCTCGAGGGCGATGCGGAGCCGGTGGATGCGAAACCGTTCGAGCTCTTTCTGGCATTGCAGGAATTCTGTCAGCTCAAACGGCATTTGTCCGCCCAGCCACAGCCGCCGGAGAAGCCGTTGGCGTTGAGCAATAGCCATGAGTGGTTTATACCCACCTTCGAGCGCTGGATGATGGTTAGCAAAGCGAAGGCACTGCAGCGCATCCGGGCGGCCATACGCATGGATGCCATCTGTGAGGGGGAGCGCATAGTTCGATACAGTAGCTCCTCGGTGGACACGGCCAGCACGCTGCTGAACATCAAGGAATTCTGGAAGGTCATCAATTGGCCGGACGAGGATACGGCCATCATGATGGAATCCCAACTGATTGATGTCGTCTGCTCGGCAGCAATGCACTATTGCGATCTGGTACACACAACGCTGGCGGACAGTGGCTACTATGAGCAGCAGGGTCCGTTTCGCTGCTCGGACGACATGTGTGTGACGGTCAACAATGTGGAGTATGTGCGTCGCACTCTGGCCGAGTTTCGATCCGATGAACAGCCGCTCGAGGAGTCGGCCGATAATCTGCTGGAGTCAAGTCTCACCCACATGGAGAATCGTTGCGAACGCATCTTGTCCAAACTGGCGCCCCTTATGCAAATGTCCCTGCAGAAGGCGGTCTTCCATTTAGCCTGGTCACCGGATTCGCTGCCTGCGAATCAGGCAATTGTGCCCCTGCTCGAGTATCTCGACTGTCATCTGGCTGCACTGAATAGTGCACTGCTCAGCAAGAATTTCAATCGTTCGTTGCGCTTCATCTGGAAGACGGTGCTGGGCGAGATGGCACGCCAAATGGAGACGGGCGATGAGACCGATAAGCCGACCCACTTTCACAAGCGACTCTACGAGGCGCTGCAGCTGCTCGTCGACTTCTTCCATGCCGAGGGACAGGGTCTGCTCATCGAGTGTCTGCACACGGAGGATTTCTGGCGCATCGAGCAGCGGCTGCAGTTCCACAAAACGGATACGGATCGTCTGATTGACATGTTCTACATGAACCGGTTGCGCGAACAACTCATGGCAGTCAGTCCGGGACCCTATGGCTCATTGGCCGTACGCTCCTACTTCAATCATGACTCGCTGTGCGTTGAGATCCTGCACGCTAGGGATGTGGTGCCCCTGGATCCGAATGGTTTCAGTGATCCCTTCGTTGTCATTGAGCTGCTGCCACGCCGCATCTTTCTGCACTGCATGGAGCAGCAAACCAATGTGCACAAGGTGAGTGGCAGACAGACTGCAATGATGAGTTGCTTAACTAATTTCCAAATTCCAAATTTATTTTTGAATGCAGCGCACTTTGAATCCCATTTTCGATGAGTGTTTTGAATTTTCGGTGACGCTGGAGCAGTGTCTGGTTGATGGGGCCATGATCTGCTTTACGGTCATGGATCACGATGTGCTCACGGCCAACGATTTTGGCGGCGAAGCCTATCTGGCACTGGGCAACATACCCGGCGTGGCGGACTACAGCACCAGCGTGGACAACTTTCATGGGCTCAAACAAATCGAGTTGCCGCTCATGCAGCAAAAGGATAAATGTGAGTATTTATACACTCAGAAAAAAGTACCAAAAAGAAAAAGAATTCTATGTACACACATAAAAAATTCTGGTTCTTAGAAATATACTTTCCGATTAATGTGCAGACTTACCCTTGCCGCCAGAAGTATGGAGAATTCCAAGAACTTAGTGCGATTTTTTTTGTAGTGTGTACACACAAGGATGCAGTGAATCCACATGTTTACCAACTTATGTTTGTTATCCCATTCGCAGGCAATCCGATTTTGCAAATATTGGAGCTGCGCATCAATGACAAACAGGCGCAGGACTTTGTGCGCAAACAGAAGGCACGTTTCATCAATTGATTTTAGAAGGGAGCATTTCATGTGCTTCACGCACAGGAGCATCGTTTGAAAAACGTATCTCAACATTTCGACAGCAGGCAATCTAATTGCAAGTTTGGTTCTCTAAACGGTTCCAAAACTCTCTAAGTGAAATGTAAATAAAGTAAGCAACAAAACACAACACGCATCAAACAAATACTATTATTATCGATTTATGTAACTGTACACGTATGTATTACGCATTGTATGTATGTATGTATGTATGTAGTTGTGCAACCTCCTCTGTTTTTGTAAATGTTAGCAAATTGAAATTCAAATGGTGCATAAGTAACAAGTTACGGGGCACGAAACTCTTTGGCCCAAATGTTCTAGACTTTACGTTGCTACAAATTAAACACACACACAAATATATATACACACACACACACACATGCACACATATGTTAGGGACTCCATCGTAGCGTAGAACTTGCTGAAATTGTCACAATTGAGCAAAACAAATATTTAGAATTTAAATCACAAAAACACATTTCTGCATTTCTGAAGACTTTTACACACGCACACCACACACACACACAAAGAAACACCTATTTAAAGTTAATTCCTTTCCCCGAAAGTGTGTACAAATGGAAATATTTGCTAACCAGTCCAATGCTCTTGCTCCGATCTACTTTATATATACAACAGATCGAAAAAATATATTTCACAAATACTTGAAACAATCAAAATGTGCGTAACTCCGAGCTTCTTTATCAAACTCCCCTCCACTAACAAATAAACACACACACTTTCTACACACACACACACACACACACACACACTATACTATTTACATATAAATGTATACAATGAAATATATATCACGCCCAAAGGACAGTGTAACTAAGTCTAAAAGTATATATATTTGTAAAGTACTATTTTGTGAGCACAGACTTTGTATAAATTTATTGGACACACTCTTTGCATACAGCACTGTGGGCACAGTGAGTGCCGAAAGGTAGCCTTCAGTCCCTTGCTTTTTATACACTCGACTTGAGGCAACTCTGTCAAACTAAACTAAAAAACTAACAAAAATATGAATCCTACGAAATGTCTGTAAACCAAACTTTGATTTGAAATCTCTATTGTAAATTTTGTACTATATACAATGCTGTCTATATATATATATAACAGTTAATAAAAATTCTTAACTAAGCTAACTTTTTATACCTTTCGCAAGGCATCAGAGAACGCAGACACAAAAATAATCAAATAAAATGCACTACAAAAAATATCAACAAAATCCAAGTCAAATTATGAAAAAATAAATATTAATAATGAGTATTATATTAATAAACACATATACATATACATATATATGTATATGTATGTGTACTATATATATAATTAAAGCAAGAGTATATAGCATGTATGTGAACTATCTTAGACAGCCTTCAAATAAGATCACGATCTGCACAATCTTTATCGAAAACTCATAAATGATTTGTTCAGTTTTACTTCTCTATTGACTATATATTAGGGTTGACATCGAAGTGTTGTTCAAAGCTGCCTGATCCCTAGGTAGTATACAATATAACCAAGCATGCGAGAAATGTAGTAAGGTTTGATATGTGATACCCTCTTAACTTTATGGCAGTGTGTCAAGCCGCAATGTAAATATTTCAAGTTTATCGATAATAATATCGATAACTGATTCTTTAAAAAACTGTTTTGATTTTGGGTTTGGCACCTCTCTAAATCTAGTGTTTACTTGGTTCCGACAGTTATGAAGGGATTTTTCTGCTGCCTCTTCCGATCCACCTAGTTTCGGTCACATTCCGCTCTCCTTCCCTGAAATATCTACAAAACTGATCTCTTCCTGACTTGAGTAACAAATAGTTTATACCTAAGTAAATACATATATATATATATATATATATATACATATGCATATATAAACAATAAATAAAAGTAAAAGTAACCAACTGTGTGGATAATACGAGCAAACATATGTGTATCTATAACTATGATAATTTCCAATATCAACACACACACACACACACACTCAAACAAGATTAAATCGAATCAAATTATGCATATATATCCAGAGCTAAATCGAAACGAAAGCAAATCAAGCAAATTAAATAAAACCAAAATCAAATAAATGCAAAATTGGCCAAACGAAGAGACCAAATGCATTTACAACAACAACAGCAAAACACAACAAATATATTTAAGTGTACACAAAAATATTGTAAATCCAAGGCCAAAAGAACTATATATATATATATATAGCAACTGTAGAACAAATATGAATAAACAATTATTAAGCTGGTTGCAAATGCCTACAAGCAGCAACCTACAAAGAGCCCTCCTGCAAACAAAGATACTTGATACTTATACAAACAACAAACTACAAACTACAAACTACAAACTACAAACAACAAATACAAATACATATACATATGAATGCTATATACAAGCAAAGAGACAAACAAACAAACAAACAAACAAACAAACAAGCACAAAGGAGACATACTTGTATACAAAACTATTTTCGATTATGTACCGAGTATTAATTCTTGATTTATCTGCCGTATTATACAAAGTATAACACACACACACACACACACACACACGCACACACACACACACACACACTTGAATATTGTGTTGTTTTCTTTATGTTTTACCTATAAGCCAAAGACAAAAGCAAACGTTTACCGCCGAAACCACTAGCTAACAAAGCGAATGCTTTGCATATTGTTAGAGAGTGTTAGACAGACTCTATATACCTATATATATATACAAATATATATATATATATACATAAAATATATATCATTTTTAAATGTGTGCTTTATGTGTATAAGAACTCCTAAGCTGAGCCACGTACAGGTTCCTAAACTCCAATTAAATATGTAATATTGCAGACAAACATAAATATAAAATTAACAATGAAAAACAAATAGCAAAGTTCCACAAAAATCTTAACTAACGGTAAGTGTATTTGTGCAACAGTCTTAACAAGTAACAAACTACAAAAAAACATAATCAAAGCAAAGCAAAACGATCGAAAATTTAGCTAAAAAATACATGTTAAATGTGTACGCAAAATCAAAAAACCAAAAACAAAAAACCAAAAAAAAAACAAACAAAAATAAAATCCTGCTGCAGAAAACCCTTATCAAATTCAATCAATAAATGTCAATGAATATATAAATCGTATTTTATTCACTCGAAATCGGAACATTCTCAAATGGATTCACTAAAATATTCTTCAGCATTTTCCACGTGACTTATGCGTCTCATTCATTATGGTGAGCACTGTAAGTGTGTGTGTGTGTAGTAGGCTGCTGAAATACCCTTTTATTATTATTATTATAGTTGGGGAGAACCAGCACTGCGACCTATAAGGTCTATTGTGCCACCTTTCTGAGCCTATAGCTCTTCTATCAACCTCATCTCCTGCACGAATGCCAAGATTGCTTCCCTAAGATGCTGCATCTTTTCCTAAATAAGGCGACGCAGTCTGCTAGGATGTGCATTGAGGATTTCTCCTCGCTTCCACAAAACCTGCATACATCGCTACTATGAATACCCAATTTGGTTAGGTGACTTCTCAGTCCACAGTGTCCTGTCAATAGACCGGTGAGTATTCTGGGCCTGTTCTTCCCCATGGACATCATTTGCTTAAATCGCTTTTGATTGTAGCCGCCCAGGAAACTTCTGGCTTGTTTAAATTTGGTTCTCTTTATAGGCAGGCCTATACTGCAGGAGCGTTACACATTTCCTGATAAAATCGCCATACTCTTAAAGCCAATTTGGTGCTTAGAAAGTAGCTTTGGAGCTGCAACAAATTGAACACAGTTGCTTTAAGCCACAAACGTGGAGGGTCGTGAAAATAAATTGTCGTTGCTGGCAAAGGTTGTTGGCATGTGCTCACGGAATTGATTTCAGTGCATTATCCGGGTTGGTGGTGGGCTCTGGCTCCGGCTGGTGTAAAGCTTTTATCTAAATTAAATCCGGGCAAAGACAAAGTCCGTGTCGAAGTGGATTCATGCAGCTATCGTGCCACATGACGTGCAAATGATTCGCCATTTGCCACATCGTCAATGCTAAAAAGTTAATGTGCAGTCGACTCGCTGCTATCCTTAAAGTTGCAAGTACACACAGTTTGCACGCACTGTCTCTCTGTGTGTGTGTGTGTGTCTGTGCAACACTCAAATCTCCGTAGTTTTATGCAACTTTTATGGCAGAGTAGCAGCAGCAAAGTTTTTTACGACTTTCAACGCCAAAGGACAAACAGGAAACAGCTACAAATAAGAAGAAGAAGCTGCGTTCCACACACATATACAAAGAAATGCTCACTGAGCTCTGACCTGCCACCAAAAACAACAAAAACTGATACATAGATGCAAATATTTATATGCGTCAAGCAGAAAAGCTTGCCACTTGAGGCATGCCATAGAAATGTCTGTCAGACTGCCAGTGGGTTTGGACTGCGACCTGCATTCCCAGCTACTGATGTGACACTGACAATTGCCCACACACACACACACACACCTACACACACAGCTTACGCATGTTGGCCCAGGGCCAATTTGTGGCATGCAGCAAGCAAAAACCGAAAGTAAAAACTGCAATTTAAGTTTCAGCAATGCATATTTTTGCGCTGCATTTAAAGCAGCGGCCGCATTCCAGCAGAGAGAAAGAGGCAGAATAAGATACTGCGAGTGTGGTCGCGGAAGAGATTATGAACAAAAAATTGGTTACACAGTGAGAAATTTGGTGAATGACTTGTAGGCCAGACTGTAAGACAGCTAATGAGCAAAGAAAAAGGCTGCGAAAAACCAAATTGCGAATATTGAAAGAAAAATCAAATGAATATCCATTATCTTAAATGAAGAATGTTTTCTGCTTAAAAAATCTTAAATTAATAATGTTAACCTCAAATTAACATCTATTAGCTCAAATGAAGAATGTTTTCCTTGACAAAAATCTTAAATTAATAATTATTCTGCTCGACCTCAGTCCGGAAATCAATCAACTTTCTCAAACCTACTTTCAGCTTGCCCCGTTTTGCGCAGTGTAACCGGATATGTAAAGTACGCCATATTATTTCAGGCACTGCCCGTTTGCACTACCTTCTTTACCCCGCACACCACACCGCCTTCCCCTTAACCTTCTATCAGTTTTTTGCTGGCCGCAAGCAGTTCGCATAAATTTGAATGCGAATTTTTATTTACATGCCTGCAGCAGCCGCAGCAGAAATGATGCCGCCATCAACTTTTGACCAGCGTTGCCAATATTTCAACGGGCTTCCCACACATGCAGAGAGAGAGAGAGAGACAGAGAGGGGTAGAGGGGCACTCAATCTCACATGCAGCAGGCGTCCATTTGTTCATTTTCGTTGCCATTCACTGGACCATTGTTTAATGACTTTGATGGAGGCCCAATCGCTTAGTTGCAAATTAGGTGGTTGAGATGAACCCCCCACTCTCCCCCCATACCTTGCCTCTTCTCTTCTTGCAGAGGGTATTATTATGATGGCGTTCAGCTTGTAACAGCTATATAATGTACCATTGATCAACATTACTTGCAACTCGGCTAGGGTATATTAGCTTCGCCATGCCTCACTTCTGCTGTTCAGTCTTGTGTTACTTGCCACAGAGTTGCAAGTCACGTGCGCCAGTTGTTCGAGTGGCGCGCTGACAACCAGAGCGTCTAATGAAGTGCCCATATTCCGCCTGCCACCGGTCCACACCCCACGCCTCTTGTGCGCCTCATCACAATTGTTGCACGTGTTGCAGAACTTTCGGTTAACGGTTATTAAATGCAGTTTGACAACAAAATGCGGCAACAAAAGTGCAAAGTGCAGACCTACGCTCTCTCTCTCTCTCTCTCTCTCTCGAGTTTCCGCTCTCTCTCTCCCTCTTGGCACGCTGTCTCTCTCTCTCTCTCTCGCTCTCTCGCTCTCTTCGATCAGCGCTAGAAACCAGTTTGTGTTTTCAGTTTTTGTTTTTAGACCAGTTTAGACCAAAAAACGCAGGTGCCGCTAAAAAGGTTTCGAGCCGATCAGTTCGAGCTGAAATCGCGACGCGTTCGCTTCGCAGCCGCGCTTTGAACCACCACAAAAAAAAACTCGAAATATTTCAAAGAAAGAAAAAAAAAACAATAAAAAATAATATTAAGCCAGTTGAAGAGCGCGCAAATAAACACATACATATACACATGTATGAGTTCAACACATGTATGAACTCAACACATACATCTACACATGTATGAGTTCAACACATACATATACACATGTATGAATTCAACTATTTTTAGCGCATTACGTGAGTGTCATTCGAATTTTGGATTTTGTGAAATCAAACACAAACGAAAAGTGTTCAAATAAAAAGTGTAAAAAACTACACTGTGCTACACAGCAAATGCGCTCTGCCCTTTGCCTGACTATACTGTATGTCTGTGTGTGTGTGTGTGTGCTTGAGAGTGTAGCCTGTGTGTCTGTGTGTGTGTGTAGGCGCATAACTCAGCTTGAGCTGAAGCCAAAAACCTGCTGCTATTATTAGCTTTAGCCAAGATTATGGCCGATTTGGCTGAAACGACTTGAGTTGGGTCTCTCTCTCTCTGCCCATTGTTGGCAACAGCCCTGCCGCTGCGCCTGTCCCTGCCCCCCCTCCTCTACTCCGGCTCCTGCTGCTTGTCTGCTTGTAAATGTTGTGTGAAAATCTGCAACGCCTTTCATTCATGCCAAGCGATTATATCACATATGTGTATCGCTGTCTGTGTGTTGGCTGTCATTTTGGCCACAACCAGTAAGCCCAAGATTCCACGCAATGGCAACGCCAACGCATTTGCATAAATGACGACGTCATTGATACATTATTAATGCATATTTATCCAGTAGTACATACATATAGTATATATATATATTTGTTTTTCTGTGCAGTGACAGTGCAATGAAATGTGTGCAACAGCTATAACAACAGCAACAACAACATCGACGAAATACTAACAACCTGTCGTTGTCGCTGGCAAAGCGTTAACAATAAATAAACGAAACAATAGCAGCAACAACAACAACAACTGCAGCAACAACAGCAACAACAACAACGACAACAGTTGACTGTACAACAATGAGCAGAGAAGGTAAGCCAGTTTTTTAGCCCACAGTCAGTCGAGCATTGGTATATATTAGCACACACACACAACACACACAACACACACAATTTATGGCAATTTTATTGCCTTTAATTTTATTAAGCTTATAATGAAGTGCAAGTGTCAATGGTCTATAACATGTATCCACAAGATACACGGTTAATGGGCTAAGCTTCATGGCCTAAACGGTTGCTGAACGACGTCTACTACTTATGAGATACACGCACCAGATACATTAATAATGTTTCTAAAATGCACTCTCCAAGAAGTTAGAGAAGTGGTTAGTCTATAAGCTACTCAAACTGTTAGCTGAAGATTTCTGAGCAGGATATGTACATCTCTAAGATACATATTCACAGCTGAGCTTATTTTCAATAAGCTAAGTAGTATCTAGAATTTAAAAGTGGCTGTAAAAGACAAACAGTGTGTAAGCTACAGTTTAGTAGTATATTTGCATCTCTAAGATACATATTCACAGCACGTGTGGTTTAAGAATCTACAAAAATATATCAGTTCTCAATATTATAGTCAGACATTGTAGCTGCAGCTGTGTGACTTTGCGAAACCCACTCCATAAGTTGCATATTCCACGGACTGTAGCTCCATAAACTAACACCCGGCCTCAGCTGTAAGCTCTGCTGCTATCTATAAGATACACGCTCTGCAAGCTAAGCGCAAGGCCACAGCTACTGCTTATCCATGAAAATCACACACTTTATGTGGTAAGGTCAAGCTGCTGCTCATTTCCGCAGCAGTTGAACTCTGAACTGCACCAAATTTACTGTGTGGGTGCCAAAAGCGAAAAAAAAAGTAAAAAACTGTAACCGAAACCTAAAAAATGAGAAGAGTGGCAAGCATACAGATGCTCAAACTGTATTGGTTAATGCGGCAGTTGACCGTGAAAAGCTGAAACAGAAAAAAACTTGTTACCTTTTATGAGCATGATATTCCGATATGTTTCTCTCATTTCTGTTGGCCGATTGCTTATGTCATTTGGCAGCGATTTGTCAGCCATGATTCGGAGCGGAAGTCGTTTTTTGTGCAAAAACTGAAGCTTAGTGCAGGAAACGTGGTAGCGCATTTGGCCAATTGCACATGTTGCTATGGCCAATTTGATAGCACGTTCAAGCCACTTTCGATAATTGTTAACTGCAGCCAAATAATGCTCGAGTGAAGTTGATTGGCTTGCCAAAAATGTGCTCTGCTCTAACTTGATCTCTTGGCCAATCTATAATATCAAATCACATCCCGTCTCTTGTCATAACTTCATGCTCCAGCCAAATACGTCTAGGGAAGTAAAAATGTCAATTGGCAGCAGTTATGTAAGCCAGTCTTTTGATATGCATGGAATGCAACTAAATCTTGGCTAATCTATTTGTAATCAGACAAGAAACGGAAAATCTTTAAAGAGACCTCAAAAATTCGTGATATTATCATAATCTGGGGTTCGTCTAAAAGACAATAGACGCATTATGAGTCAGTTGTCGTTGTTGTTGTTAGCCAGACAGACAGTTGGAGTTATAGTTTTTGAGCGTTTCACTTCCCAAGCCCAAGCCCAGATCCACAGTGCATAACAAAACTGGCTTTTTTGGGGTTTTTGGCAGACTCAGACTCAGCAGCACCGTTGGCCATGTTTTGTGATAAAAAACCAACGATGCTTGGCGCACGCCAACAAAACTAGGGGAAGCAACAATAACTACACTCAGAAAAACGACAAGAAGTAGGCGGAACAATTCGAAGAGGAAAAAAAGCGAATCTCGATTTGATAACATTTAAATTTTGTAATGTTTCCGTTTTTCTTCAGTTTCTTCGAGTGTACCCAATGCTAGCGGCCAAGCATTTTATTCCGTCGATGACAATGTTTTGATAAGTCAGTTGTTAACCTCTATTTAGATATATATTTTGGCTTTTTTTTTGGGTCAACTCAAGGCAGCAACGGCAATTAGAATTTGAAAGTGTATGCAGCGGTTGGGCAATGTTTTTATTGCTGTCGCATCTTTTGCGACAATTCCTGCAACATCATTTAAAAATAAAAAAAAGGCGAAAGTTATGCAACACAGTGGCATGTAAGCAGCTGTGCTTGCTACTTGAGACGGGTTTGTGCGCTGCGAACATCAAAAGACACAAAATGCAAATTAGCCAACATCCAAATAAATAAAAGACGCAAATCAATCAGTGCTAATCACCACTTCCAGTTAAACGTGTGTACATATATATATATACATATATATATATATATATATACATCGTCTTGGGTAATCAAGACAGCTCTGCGCTGCGTCTTCGCTGTTAGTTGGGTTTGTTTTTTCCCAGAGAAGCCGTACGAGTACGAGGGATGCCTCGTGAATAAACGTTTGCTGCAAGTCCAATAATCGATGGAATGACTTTAAATTATATATTTATCATCAGGTTTTTACTATATATCTATATATTTCGTGATTTCATTGTTGTTGTTGTTAAAGTGGGAGTGGCAACTCAATTTACATAAAAGAGGTTTATTTTGACTTTGAATAAGACAAATAAGAAAAGTTAAAACTGACTTCAAACTAATGTTGCTAACAACATTAAATTATTATAAATAAATTAAGTTTTAATTAATCCTAAAATATCAGCTATTTGTTATATGGAAATTGACATAATGATTGATTTGTGGCGCTACTTGCTGGTTGCCTCTCGCATCTTGCACATGATTGTATAATTAGCGGCAGTATTTAATATCGATTCGCCGTAACTTTCATTTGACATTTGAGAGCTGGCCACAATTGACACACGTACCGAGGGACGGACGTATAAAGATGATGATTTCATCACGTAATCAATGTCTCGTGTCATTGCATACCGATTCAAAAACAACATTCTGCCAGCCTGCCACCAAGTATAATGAATGCATTATGCCATATAAGATAAGATATATACATCTATATATATATATATATATATATATATACTACCAGCAAATGTGATGCGTGCATCAGGCAATGTTTGTAATTGTTGGCAACACTTGAGGCTTTTCTTTGAATTTGCTTTTATTTTATTAATTTCCATCTACATGCAAATTACACACATTGTTGCCAAACGTATTCAAATTAACTGCACGCTATTTCGGCTATTTGTTTATATATAATTCAGCACAACGGAGCTTTGTTTTTTATTCCCATTGAAGCTGTTTTTTAAACAAAGACCGGAATCAAAATACGCAAATACGAATTGGCATCCACCGAAACCACACAAAATACAAAGACGCCAAAACTCAATTAGAGTTACCTAGCAAACAATACAATAAAAAAAGTATATATATACACATATATATATATGTATGTACACTTTACATTTGCATGTCTCACAATATGTTGTTGACTGTTGTTCAATGCCCTCTTGAGAGCCACTTGTCAGCTTCCCCGCCCCATGTTGAAATGTTGTGTAATTCGAGGCAGATGAAACACATCTGAAAATCTTAATCGAGTGCCACCAAAAGAGTCAACAGCAACAACAACAACAACAACAACAACTCTTCAAGCCACACTTGACATTAAGGCAAACTTTAAATCTACGCCCACAGATTCACAGCTGAAGAGTTGTCGACGTAACGCAAAAAATTCCGCAGTCAAATTATATACATAAATATTTGTGTGTGTGTGTGTGTCAATATTATACAATAACAGCAGCAAAATTATAGAAGGTAACACCCCTGTCAAGACCTTGAAGCCAGCGAAAAAAAAAGATATAATAGCGTATAAAAAACTGAAGAAAGAACAGCTATTAAATACCCTTTCAGATCGCAGCTGCTGCCAACGGATAAGCATCGATAAGATTTACAGAAACTGCGAGATTTGACAGACTAACTTGGCTAATACGATAAGTGTGTAAAGTGTGTGTGCAGACAACAATTAATCATGCTCTAATCGACCATCTTTGATGCGTGGCCATTAATCTCTATCAATATGCAAATGCCTGGGCATAAATTTGCATAAATAAATACACAGATGAAAGTCGAGCAGCATCAAAGTAAATCAATAAACTTTCGCATTTTTCATTTTGTTATCGAAATGTGCGCGCAGCGTTGCCAGACTGTTTGACATATGCACATACATTAACTGTTTGCGAAAAATATTAATTAATCGGCAACTGAGTCGGATTAGAATAGTTGTAACAGCGACTTTAGGCTTTAAGCTGGCCAGCATTCCCAGCGAGCAGCTGCAAAAATCGCTGGCAACGAGCGTGGGAAACGCTCGCGAACGCAATTCTAATTGGAATTTGCGAAGACAGCTGGACGGACGGGTTTCATAGGTCTTGCGGCTTTTGCTGCTGCTGCTGCTGCTACTGCCGCTGCTGCTACTGCTGCTGCTACTGCTGCTGCTGCTGCTGCTTTCTGCCGCATGAGTTTGCATATCTGTGTGCCAAATGCTTGTCGGCCTGGCTTACAGCTTATTCTTGGCAATTCGAGGATTTGGTTTTTTGTATTTTTTACTGCTTGCGTCAAGTGCAAAATGCTGGCAAATGCGGCCACTGTTCGTACTTGGCCGAAAACTGTCGGCATTGTCAATGTGCCGTTATTGCCTGCAATTAAAATGTTTGACTGCAGCAAGGGGGCACAGTAATAAAGCGCAATATATCTGTTCGATAAGTAAGTCTAAATGGCCATACCATCTGGAATTTCCCCTCTAAACTTATAACTTCCATAACTATGCCAAAACTTTGAAAAGCTATCGCGTTTTGATCATGGTTTGTCTTCTAGATCAAATCTACATTTAAGTTTAGGTCGAAACTCATCTAAGAATTCTAGCCACAAAATCCGCATTGGTCTAAACTTGCCAATGCCCTAACTTGGCCAAAACTGAACCGATTTCGAAAAACAAGGTCGTTTTGATCATTTCTTGCTCTCTGGATCAGAACGGCATTAATATTTCAAAATGTGATTCTGGATCGAAGCACATCTCAAGATTCAAGTTCCAAAATTGGCATAAAGCCATAACTTTGTCAAAACTGAACCGATTTCAAAAGCAATATTGTTTTTGCCATATTTTGACGTCTATATCAAAACCTCATTTACATTTGAAAGCGTGGTTCTTAAAGTTACTCTCTTGTGTATTTTTATTCAAGCCAACACACACACACACCCGCGCACACACATCCACATACATTAAATATGGGCTCGTGTGCATTTGGCAGCCACAGCAAGGCACTCGTACAATAGTTGCCATTGTTGAGGAGCCGTGGAGTTGCTGGCAGACGAAAATAACAAAAGTTATTCGCTTAACGGTGTGGCCACAAGAACAGCTGCCCCACACCACCGCCCCTGCACCCTGCCCCACACACTCATCTCACCCATAAATATGCCGAACAGGTTTGCGAGTTCTACCGCTCCCCTCGCTTCAGCTTGTATATATGTATGTGTGTGTGTGTGTATAGATTTATAATGCTCATTGTTTTGGGCTGCCGGTTGCCATTTGGACCGTGCGGAATTATGCGCGGCGTCTCTGGGTACTTAGAACCGCTTGCCAGCAATTACAGTTAGCGACGAGAGTGCGCCACTCGAAAGATCTCTTATCAGAACTCTTCTCTCAGTGCACATTTCTAATTGTCAGCTCGAAAGAACATGACTATTAAAACTATTATAATTTTAAGTTGCGTTTAACTAATTCTACACTCAGCAAAATATAATAAGAAAGAAAAATCTTTATAAGTTTGAGTGCTATGTTTTGTCTGAGTGTAATATACGCAAAGTTTAAAGTATTTTCCTTTGATTTGATGTATTCATTATAGCTATACGCGCCATATAAGTGCGGCCCTTGATTATTTATGATGTGTCAAGTCAAAGCTTAATTCGTGTTGATTTTTACTTAACTTTGGGGTCTCACTTTTGAGTTCTTCTCCCATCTCGCATAGGCCGAGCTGGCTTCGATTTATGCTGTACATGCTGGGCCGTGGCTAATGCGCTCTTTTGTGGTCAATTGTTATGGCCGAGTGGCTTGGCCCAGTCAAGGGGGCTTACTTTTTGCCTTCAGTCAGTCTTTGATGTTTTAGGCGCACCACTTTGGGCTTACATGTTGAGCCCAGTTGTGAATGCTGATTGAAATAAATGTGGCAAGCGTGAGCCGCCCTTTGCCTTAATCATGTTTGTATCTTGCACCACACACATACATACCTAAGTGTCCACATACATACGTACATCCGCAGTTAATGGCTTCATTTGCCAGTTGCCACAGTTGTAAATAGAAGCTGACCAAATAGAAACCAAATTCAAGTTGTTTTCAGCTTTGCAAAATGGAAAGAAAAAAATCAAATGAAAAGGGAGCTGTAAAACCGGCAGGGGGTGTGAATGGGGGAGGTGGAGGAGGCGGGGGCTGTTTCAGCTGTCGGTTTCGGGTAACCAGACGGCGGCTTTTAGCCGTAAAGCCAAACTTTCTCTGCACGAGTGTTGAGATTTAATATTGTTTACCCAACAAACAATAACAGCAAGCGGCAATTGTAGCCCGTTTTTTTTGTTTTGGCCAATTCTTTTACTTCTTCCTCTACTTTCTGTAGCCAAGCATTGATTGTAATGGCTTAAAGACAGACATAAAGCAAAACGCAAAAAATCTAATAAGCGAAATGTAAGTCTATGGATATACATATGTATACATATGTATGTAGCTGTTGGATCGCACTTTCATCGCACTTGACGTTTAATAACTTTGAAGTCGATGTTGTTGTTGTTGTTGTTGTTGTTGTTAACTATTTGACCTGCCCAAAGAGATTAGGCTCTAAACAACAACGAACTTGCTCACATCGTATTTATGGCTAGAAAGTGTTGCGCTGCAGTTGTTGTTGTTGTTGTGGTTGTCGCTGTGGTTGTCATTGTTGTTGTCACTTTTGTTGTCATTGTTGTCGTTGCTGTTGTTCTTGTTGGCCTAATGTTTTGCCAACTGACCGCCCATTTAAATGTTTTTGCTTGTGGTAGCGTCATGAAAGATTGACATGGCTCTGAAACACTTGCGAACAGGCCAAAACTTTGGCACAGTGGCACCAAATGCGAAAGCATAAAACACTTCTTTGAACAGTTATCAGCATATATATTTCCAAAATTACTGTTTTCAGAATTTCAGTAAGAATATTTTCGAAAACTAAGCGTTTGCATTTATTTTTAGAAATATTTTCCATTATTATCTTTATCTGAGTGCATTACTTTGTTAACTGCTTAAATCTTAGCCTCAGGTCCCATCTATATACTTACCCTCATCGCCATAAATATCAGACTTAATATTTTGGATATGGTAAACATGGAATTTGCCTCAATGTGCGGCGGTCAGAACAATTTTAAATGCTGCTCATTTTTCAAAGTTGCGGCCTCTTTGCCCCAACACTTTGTAGAAGAGTGTTGAATGTGTGTGTGTGTGTGTGTGTGCGTTGTGGCTGTGTGAGTGTTTTTAATAGCCAGCAGGGTTAAAAATTTAATGGAAAAACGTTTTAATAAATCAGTTAAGTGGTCTTGCCGCTTTTTTGCGGCTAATTACACGCATTAGTGTTGGCCGAGAACCAAGCTAGATATCCCTGTGCACAGCTCCCGTTGTCCCAATCCTCCCAACCCCTCCTGCTCGTGTCAACAGTGGCAACTGTTGGCCAACATCTGCTCGCTCCTTGCTGCCCCATTCGCGTAATTCAACAATTAAAAGCGATTAACGTGCTGCTTCAGCTACTTAACGTCTTTTAAGATCAACATTGTTTTTTTTTATATATAGTGCCCCAACAAGTCGAGCAACCGTATCAGGCTAAACATTAGATCTGGCTCCACTCTTTTCCTGTTAGCCATCAAATTTTATGCTGATTATTGAATGCATGCAAAAGATCTCAAATATCGAATGGACACAGCCGACAGACTCCGGACGGACTCTGCTCTGTGATAATCGTAAATTCTTGGTCGAGGCATTTTCCAGTTTGCAAATTGGTAAGCTGTTTAAATAGCCAGGAAGCAATAAGCGTGGAAAGGCAGTCAACAATTAGAAGAGTCTTAAAGATCACTTCAAAAACTCCTTGATCCTTGATCCTTAAACAAATTGCTTTCAATAAAAGTACGCAAATTTATGTTGATTAAAAGCATTTTTTTATCGCAGTTCACTTGAGAGTTATGCGCAGCTTAATTGAGTTTTAAGAGCCATGTAGAACTTTGGTATTGGGTCAAAAGTGGCCAGTGCATTTTGGCCAAGTTCCGTTCGTGCTGGTGGCATGTGAAAGGCGACTGCGGTCTGCGGTTCTCGAGTGAATGCCTTGCACCAGTTTATGTGGGTTAACTGGGCCGCCCATAAATTGGTAACAGCATTGCATAGAGCTGGAGGGGGGATATATATCTGTACATATATCTGTGTATATATCGCGGTATATAACTTTCTAAACCGCGCCTTCAAGAGCGCTGGCATTGAAGCATTTTCGCCTTTTCACCAGCTGGCCCGAAAGTCTTTCTTCAATCTAGTCTATATGACACTTGACCACAAAAATGGACAATGAACTGCATTTATGTGGCTAGCTCGCTTTGAGCCGTTTGTTGTTGCCTTTTCTCACTTGCCACAATGCAAATTGTTACAAATTAACCTCTCGTCTCAATTCGTTTCGTTTCGTTTGGTTTGGTTTGGTTTAGTTTGGTTTGGTTTGGCTTTTCGTAACGACTTCCGCTGGTTTTGCTGTTAACCCATTGTTGGCCCGGCCGGAAGCCCAAGTGCCGTTTCGAGAGCGAAAGTTGTGAAATCCGCCAAAGAAATACAAGTGCAAAGCTGAGAAGTGTTTAACGATCAGCTCAGGCCTGGCCAAAATGCGAAACTCGTGTAACTCTTGAGCGCCAAGTGGGTTTGCCACTGTTTTCCTTTACGAGCGCTAAGTAAAGCATGTTCTGGACAGGTGCAAGTGCACAATACATGTATATATATATGTATTCATATATATATAATATGTATAGTCCATAAATTCCTTACCCTTTCCGCGTGCTTTGGGGCTTATTTGTGCGTTAAAGGTTGTAACACCGAGCAAGGCTAAGGCTAAGGCTTTATGCGCTGCTTGCGCCAAAGTAAATATGAGAGCAAATACGTTTTAATGGCATTCCATTTATATGGATATTTACAAATGCTGCGAGGCAAACGCCAAATGCAAACCTAACAAAACAAAACCCGACATACCAAAACCAAATCAAGAAAAATGCTAAAATGCCACGCATGGGAGTTGCCAACAAATACAGACACACAAAAAGGGTCTTTTGATGTCCGCCAAATGGTTGGAGATGTTGGACACAGGACTAGTCGCAGCTAGTTTTATCAGCAACATCATCATCATCATCATCATCATTATCTTTGGGAATTTTTGTGGCTAGCAGAGCTGTTTTCGCTGAGTGTAATAATGACGTTGCGAGACATCGACCACACACGTCTCTGCCAATGCCAAAGGGCCGCAGTTCGATTTTTCATTTGACAATGAAGGCAACGCCCACACCATAAATGTCCCTACAACTGTCTAGTATATACATATATATATATATCTGTGTGTATGTGTGCGTGTGCCCTGCTCTGATCTACTCTGCTCCCTAGGCGCTAAAATCTCCGCAAATAACTTGAAACTTTTTGCCCACACTCAGAGACAGAGCCAACTGACAATTGTATCGAGATTCACCGCCAGGCAAATGAAAAAAATCGACTTTGGTTGATATAATAAGCGGGCTGGGCAACGGCAGCATCCAGCTGCAGCTCCAGCACCATCTCCAGCTCCAGACTCCATACTACGACTATAACTAGCAGCAGCGAGTGCATAGACAAACAGGCGACGCCAAACGACACCCTTTAATTGGCCCAATCGCAGCAATAACTCAATTTCTTATCAATAAGAGCAGCGACATCGACAACAGCCAAGGCGATAATTGTATTCATTGCAAAACAAGCCTGGCTATAACTACGAGCCGCACTCAGTCCCACAGCAGTTAGGCGACTTATTGATACACTGTCAGGAAAACATTAATTAATTATTCGATTTTGCAGGAAATCTTCTCAGTTTGTAAGATATATAAACTGAAATCAGCCAAAAAAACAGAAAAAGATTTGCAAATTTTTTGTATCTTTTCTTAGCTGCATTTTGCAAACCGGTAAAGCATCTTAGCTGCTGTAAGCTGCTTGTGCAAGTTTTGCTTGATTTTGGCTTAAGAATATATATTGAAAATATATGTATTTGGAAAATTAAAGTATTAAAAAAGTGATTGAAGTTAACTTTTGCAGTTTGAGCTTATCGAGTTGCAACAAAAACAAAGAAAAATAAATGAAACTAGTTTTTTGGCTTGGGATCTGTGGAATGTGTAGTGTGTCACTGTCATCTTGGCTCGAGTGGGGCTAAAAGGTAAAAGGTGAAGCTACGTGACCAAGTGACAAATTGGTGGCAACTGTAAGTGCAACTGCAACTGTAACTGTAACTGCAAATGTAGCGACAGCAACTGCAATTGCCAGGCGATGAACTTGAGCAGATATTCGAGTGCGGTGCATGCGGCATGCAAAAATTGTGCATGTCACGGTGGTGCGTCTGCAGCACGACATTGGCGGTGCAATGAACTGCGAATTCCAATTCCGATTCGATTGTGCCCCACCCACAGCATAATAAAACCCAACGAAAATAAATTATGCAGCGCTCCTACAAGACATTAAAAGGCAACCCAAAAATGAGAATAAAACCAAGAATGCAAAGTTTTCACCAGGCAAGCCGAAAATTAAATACCCTTAGGTCTGTGGTAGCTATAAGATATATAGATATAAACTTAAGCTGGATTGTAAAGCTCTTAACTCGAGATATCTTATCATATAAACAAGTTAATACGAGTTCATCTTTCAGCCAATACGTATCTATAAATGATGCTATATCGTCTCGAGTATTAATGCTGATTCCTTATGTCTCTTAGGGCGTTACCCACCTACTCCCAATCTGCGAATAGTCTCCGCAAGGGTATTAAAAATAATGCTGACACTAAAGTTGCAGCGTGTTCAGCTTTGTGGCAAGAAACAATTATTGGCTGGTCGAATCGGGCCTGCAACTTAATGCGTTCCTTGTTCGCTTATCGTCATATTTGATGTTCATATACATATATATATACATATATACACATATTTTTACAGTTTTTTGTGCTGACTGAAACGGGCACGCCCATTCCCTCAGTCAGTGGTTGCTCTAAGAAAAAATAAACAACATTTTCGAGCGCTTCCACTCAGCACTTAAGTTCTCAAATATCAACTCGAGTCGTGTACAAAACACACTTAAGTTCAGTTATAACTGCATTATATATATATATATATATTTTCTATTGTTCAAAATTCATTAAAACTAAATGTTATCGCCATCAAGTGACGCAGCTTTGGCGCACATGCAACAACGAATTTTAATCGTATTTTAGTTTGGAATCCAAACTTTGGATTCTACAAAACACACACACACACACATATATATATATGTGTGTAAGTGTATACACACACACTGTTGCCCATAAAACGCAGTCATAACTTTTGCACACTAATTAAAAGTTAAGAACTGTCTACTAATTTGCAAGCCAGTTAATTGCAACAAATTTGAGCGTTTTTCGTGTTTTTCGTGTTTTTTTATTGGTTTTTCATGTTGATTTTTGCAGGCAGCCGTGGCAGCATCCGTGGGACTTTCTAGAGACAACAACCACATAAACAGTCCACAGAGATACTAAAAACTGAAACCAGCAGCAAACGGCTAACAAAGGGGCAGGAAGCGGTGCAAGCAGATCTACAACAAAATGCACGAGAGACGCGTCAAGAAGTGAGTCAAAATTAGTATTAAACCAGATTTTAGCTTCAACTTTTCAAACTTCTGACACACGCGCCGACATGCAATACTCCCCAGACAAATAAACAATAATCAATGAATATTTTAGTTAGTTTTATTAAGTCAAACCAGAAAACAGAAGTCAGAGTGAATAAAAGCTAAAGACTTTGAATTTTGAATATAATACTCGAATATCCCAAGCAGATCAAGCTAATATAGATATATTTCCATTACTTGTACATCTATAATGCATGGATATATTATTGATCAACTGATCAGCTCTAAAATGTATTCTTATATGGCATAAATCGGTCATTAAAACTAGCATTTCTATTTAACATCTGGTCTCAAAGTAGTCTTACTTTTTCATCCTTGGAAATTGGAACTATCAAAAATCCCAAATCCGACTTTATATTACTATATAAATGTGTGTTAACTTTCATTCAACAGATTGAAGAGCGGGCATTATGTGGCGACGCATGGACGCCTCACACCCGATCCGCCATATGTGCACTCGAATCGGGGCTACTCAACGGATGGCGACGATTCGCATTCGCATCGGGCGCACTCGGAATATACGCTGGCCAACGAGCGCATCTCGCCGCAGTCGCAGGGCCATTACAACTCCTCGAGGAAGGGGCAGGGGCGCACTGGGAATGGATTGGCTAATGGGAATGGGAATGGGAATGGGCACCATCAGCATCAGCACCTGCAGCACAGCTATAGCCACAGTCAGATGGGTTTGTCCAGTTCGCCGGACAATGGTGGACCCCGACCGCTAAGTGGGCCGCCACCCACACGCCAACCGCCGCGTGCTCCGTCAGCGTTGAGCTACGACCAGGCCGGGGATGCGGGCAGCGACATCTATGTGACCAGTGCCGCCTACAAGGCGCCCTCCGAGATCAGGCAAGTACTGAACATAAGAAGAAATCCGCTAAGTTTCTAACTATCTGATTCTTGCAGTCGCTACAGCCATCGTCCCATGTCGCGTGGTGCACCACGAAGCGTCTATTCGGTGGCAAGCACCGCCAAGACCGGACGCAGTGGACGCTCGACAGTGAAACGTGGCGCCAAAATCGAAACGATGTCGGCGCCCAATCCCTTCTGTCCCAATGTCAAGGGTGTCTGCTGCCTGATGCTGCTGCTCAACTTGGGTCTAATCCTCGTCACCCTCGGCTTTGTGATTGTGGTGCAGTTCTACGAGCCCGTCTACGTTTGGTAAGTCTTTCATCTCAAGATCGAACCAAAGCCAAACAAACTTCTAATTTTTTATCTTTCGCTTGCAGGGTTTTGGGCGTTATATTTCTGATCTTTGGCTTCCTCACGCTGATCGGCTGCATGATCTACTGTGTGTATGTGTGCCGGGATGCGAAGACGCCGTCGCAGGTGCGCAACGAGGATTTGTATTGGACGCGACACTGGCAGAAGAACATCGGCTATACGCCGCAGGAGATCAACTACAAGGCGGACAAATATGATGCCTACTCCGATCGCTACTCGGTCAGCAAGCTGAGTGGCAAGTATTCGGATCGCGAGAGTCAACGCTACTGAAAACGGTGGAAAGAGGCGCCACACACACTTAACTAACTTTACCCAGGCGAGGCGAGGGTCGTCCGATAAGTTGTTGGCAAAGAGTGCTCATTTCAATATGAGTGAAGTTGAGATTCAATTGCTTATTGGTCAACCCTCGCACACACACACACACACACACAGACACCGACGTGCATATATATACATATATTATTATATAACGTGTAATAACTAGAGCATAGTCTTTAAACGGTTTTTATTAACAAGGCCCTCAACACGTACCTGCTGCAAGCTGCTTGCTAGTTTGTACTGTTCTTTAAATCATAAACGCAATTAAGTGAGACAGACATAGTTAAAGACAGAGACAGACAGACCGAGAGAGAGAGAGAGAGAGAGAGAGAGTAAATACAAATTGAGTATTGGAATGCTGCCATATATGTGTGAGAAGAAGACAGTTATATTTTGTTGTTGTTTGTGGCTAATCAGCGAACGTTTACTTAAATTCTAACTGAAAATCAAATCATCAAAAACAAAAAATTAAAAAAACAAAAAAAAAACACATAATAAAGTGTAACAAAATGTAACAGAATCAACAAATTGTGTTTCTCTATATTCTATAGTCATATTCCAGGTCATAGATGCGATGCCGACTGTAATCGGTGCATAACTGCCGTGAAACATTATGTTTTTTGAAATAAAGCTGAACTTACTATTTCAAAAATGTACATTTTGATGGTAGCGATTTGCGGCTGTGGTGAATTTGTTGGTTGGGTTGTCTGTTAAGCGGTGGAGTTTGCTGTTAGCCAGTTGAGCTCTGTTAACCGGAGGAGCATCGATATATTTTAGTATTTTTCTACAATGCTCAGGTGAGCTGTTAAGTGGCTGTTATTGCTCAAAATGATATGTAAGCACTCCCTCACAATTTAATGCAGCTGTTAACTAATAGTTGCGCTCAAAGAGTGCTTGAGTTCGGAACGGTGCGTTTAAATACAGTCAAAAATAAATGTTATTGCTGCGTAAACCAATCACAGCAAACTAAATTACCTGTCAATTTGGCTCGTTACGGTTATTTGCGTTTTTAAATGTGTTCATGTGCGGATGCATATACCAGAAATTTGGTGCCAAAGTACAAAAAAAAAAACAATTGTGAAGTATATAAAACACCATATTATGTGTATTTCGAGTGTAAATTGAGTGCATTCCTTCTCTCTTCAACTTGCTTTGAGTGAGATCAATTCTACAAACGAATTGCTTGATAATAAAGGTAAAATTGAGTACAAATCAAATGCCAAAAATATCATACAACGCAAATGCGTCTTCTTCTTCACTTCTTTGTTGTTTTACGAAAGTTACAGTTAGCTATTGGCTTTCGAGTGTCTCTCTGCATACGTATTATGTGCTATGTACACTTGTGTGCGTGTCTGTTGCTTTTGTTTATGTGTGCGTGTCAATTAACGTTCTTATTTTGAGTGCTAACGCGTTAAAAAGACAGTTAAACCTGTTTTATGGTATTGCGATTTCTTGCTTGTCGGTTTTCGCTTTGCTTTGTTTCTGTTGCTTAATATTCGGCGCTCTCTCGCTCATCGATACAGCGTAGAAAGCGACAAAAATATGCGAATTTCAAGCTGCAAAAATGGCGACTTTCCTTCTCATTCAGTCAAAACCAAATAAACAAAACCCAACTCGTATTATGTATAAGAGCGAGAGCGAGAGAAAGAGTGTAGCATGTGTCCCGCATTAACAGCAGCCGCGGGGCACTGCTCACAAGCAGAACTCTATAAATTAACTCAATTCGCTGACTGAATGTCTGTTGAAGCCTCGGCATATGTAAATAAACACACACACACATAAGCAACTCACGCGTTACTATTTGTGCTTGTCTCGTCTCGCTTAAATCAAACATACTGTTTGAGACAGACATATATACATATATACACATAGACATGTGTGTATGCATGTACACACATCTGTTGGGTTTTTGTGTTCATCTTAACAGAGGGCGAGTGGGCAGGGGCCGGCTCTGGTTGGGATTATTAACAGCTGGCTTTTGTGAAGCTGCAACAAAAGATTAGATGTAATTTTCTGTTATTGAGGCTTCAATCAAAGACATTGATTACACTAACGTAACTAGTTAATAATATATTTCTATCTATCAGTCACTTCTAGTGCTAACAATTATTATGTCAGTAAATCTGTGACGTAAGCTTATTAGAATATCTTTTTAAATCGCAAGTCAGATAATAATTTGCATGAAAAATTAGTAGCTTTTTCTCATAGCATTTCAAGCTGCCAATTGTTTCGACAATATGTAAATAAGTCTTGTGCTAAACTTGCCACATCAAATATTCGCAATTGACGACATTGGCAATGAAATTGGGAGGAGACCGAAAAGTGCAATGCACTGCACAGCACACATTGCAACACAATGCGCCACTTGATAAAAATACAGACAAAAGTCAATATGTTTTGCACACCCAAAGCACACCTCATTATAAATCGCATACTCAGCATTTAGCTCGATGAAGAGTTTTTACAAAACCCTCCCAATGCTCTTTTATTGCACGCGCCCTGATTACCATATCCATTCACGCTCTTTGTATGGCTGATTAAGCACTACCCATGAGCTGATGTCGTGCAACCGATTCTTGAATTACTCAGCTTTAATGGTTACACGAGACAAAGCCAGCCAGACATGATTTCCATTAGGGGTTCTTGGCAACCTGCCAAGTTGTCTGTTCTTTGTCTGATTATGATGCCAAAAGTTTTTCAGTATTCTCCCTTTTTCTTTTTTTCATTTATGCCACATATTACATGGTTTTTCTTCGCTGCTTGCCTCATTTCACGTTAACTTCCAAGCGGCGATTGCTTTCCCTGCAAATAGCAACAGAAAACTTCTGTTTTCATAGCTGCTCTCAAGTGGTGTCGGATTCCGGTGCATTCGGCTGACGTCTGCTAAAAGCTGTTTGTGACTCGATACTTCGGACTCAACGTTCGAACTGTTCTTTATTGGTTATACAACACACAACATCAAAATGGACTTCAAAATTGCTTGCTTTTGAATTGAACGAAACACAATGCTAAGTTTTTGGTTTATTTTTCCTTTTGTTTAATGGTTTTTGCCAATTTACACTGGCAAATGGTGCAAATTAGTGCCATTTGTTGGAACATTTTTCCTGTTTTGTTTGCTTACTTATTTTTCTGTTTGTTGTTTATTTTCTTTTGATGGCATTAAATTTGCAATCGGGATATGAAGCATTTGTCGCTACTTGTATTTACAAATCAAATTCAGACTTTGACTTGTATAAAGTCGCAATTCGCTTCGCTAACTCAAAGCAGGCACGAACTTATATTACATTTTTGTATACATAAAACTCTTTGTTTATTGACAATCAACTGCGCCATTTTCCATATACCATTCAATCTCAGTTATGTACATAAATATTTATATATACTCATACTATATAGAGTTTAATCCACACTCAGAAAAGCCACCCACACACTCAAGATAGCCGACACTTATAACAAGTCGGAGTATAATGTAAACAAAGCACAAAAGTGCTGATTTGGACTCGAAGCAATGCAATCTCTTTGTCAAGTGGTACTTTTCAGTTGGGAAGGACCAAAAATTGGGTTGCTTCTGAAGCAAGTAATATAAGCTATAATCTGAGCTGCAAGCTTTGTTCTAATTGTACATTGAAAGCATTTCAATTATGCAGTCGCCGATTAACTAACGTCAGTTGTGCAAATTTGTTTTTCTGTGGAATTAGTCATTATGCGCTATCAAACAAAAAACCAATTCTGAGCTTATAGCTACTAACTATATGGCAGCTTATCAGTTTTATACTTTCAATATAGATGTGAGCTTGAGTCAACAGATTAATAAATATAAGCACTCGTGTCAGAAGTGCTTCATTTACAGCAAGCGAACCTAATAATTGTCTGACGTCTTGCGATTATTTATGTATTTGATTACGCAACAAAGTGATAAGTCAGCCGATTCAGTGTATATCCTTATCGGGT
Organism: Drosophila imparisetae; assembly: GCA_035042265.1. Classification (NCBI taxonomy): domain Eukaryota; kingdom Metazoa; phylum Arthropoda; class Insecta; order Diptera; family Drosophilidae; genus Drosophila; species Drosophila imparisetae. The sequence goes on from JAWNLP010000126.1 coordinate 5,895,803, forward strand.
TTGCCCGACGAAACGCGAGCCAATCTCTTATCGGAGAAAAACGTAACATTTTATTAATTGTTCAGCAGTTCTGAATGAATGTAAGCACTACGCACACTAAATGAGAGACAATCCAGATGTGGTTTTCAACTCTTGAATGAATGACTAAGATATTGAGAAACGATAAATATATATATATACAGATACACATGGAAAAGCATTTATGAATGCATAGGTGAATAGTTTTTAGCCGGCTACTTTTTGCTCGCTGCTCTATGAGTCATGCGAATAATTTTCATTTAACTTGTAAACTTAACAAACTGTGCGAATAGACATATGTGTTTTATATACTATATGTTTATATGTATGTACATAATATGCCTTGAATGGAAACCAGGAAAACAACTTAATGATGAACAACTGCAAAGGCAGACGCCAAATCTTTGTGCACACTGCTAGACGAGTGTGCTGATACCCTCTACTTAGATAATGATTGACACTGTTGGAGATGTTTCAAGTATTTGTTTTTATTATTTAATCAGTAATGTGGCATAGGTCATGAATATAATATAATATACATATATATATATATATTATTGATTAACTGGACAACTTTCATCAAGTTCGAATAAGAAACACCCAAGTTATGTGGAACATATATTAAATATGGCATTAAAACTAGCATAGGTATTTGGCATCTGGTTTCAGTGTGTATCGTAGTCGAGCTCACGCGACTACAGCAGTCTTACTGGCATTTTGTTGTTGTTGTGTGTGTAAATCTGTTCGTTTATTTGATTTTTTCACACATACATATTTCATTCAGTGAGTGGGACAATTGACCGCGAAGCGTGTGTTGTGGCATTTCATTTGCATTGGCGACAAAGTGTTGTTATATTATTGTTGTTGTTGCTGTTGCGGTGGCTGCTATTGTTGGTGGCAATAGTCCATGACCGGATTAGGCATCTCCGGCAAGTTTGATAGCTGTGCCAACGTGGACACAGATGAATAAACTTGTTCACCCGCTGAGTTAAATTAGTCATTATCAGCGACTGGTTATCTTTTGCCTACTATCAGTCATAGGCCAAGCGATTGCCTTATCTGAACAAAAGAGGGACATCGGTAGAAAGTAAGCACAAGATAAACCATTTAACCCAAAGATAAAAGTTATGCACACATTTCTCTAGATTTAATGCTTCTTCTTAACCCAACACGCTCTTTGGGTTTGTCTTTCGCTTACGTGTTTGACTTTTATGAACCATTTGCAACTAAATCACAATTTACGGTCTTCGGTTTATCAGACAAGTTCAATGTCGATTTTGAGTCGTAGGTCAATTCCTGTCCATTAATAGCATTTTCAAGGCTACGGAATTCCCAGCCGTTTAATTGCCTTTGCTTCTTACCTGCGACAACATTAAGTATTCAGCATGTGCACAGGTATGTGCTATCTGTAATACTCAACTTGGCTTTGTGTACAGTCATATTTAGTTGGTCACGCGATTTGAGAACTTATTATATATAATTTAATACAGATTTCACAGCTGGATTAAGCCCTAAATGGATTTTGTCAATATAGAAGAAGAAGCAGCACAGGGCACAACCCAGTCACGTAGTAGACCCAATAATTACGGTTGGCAAACAAAGCCGGACATTTCAGCTGTCGTTTTTCATGTCAATTCCGTAATATAAATCACAACAGAATAAATAATACTCTGCTTGCTACATATTTAAGTAATCTTTTTGTTCGTCCAACATGCTGGATATATTATTAAAATTGCTGGAATTGGCAGTTGATAATAGTTTAGATTTCTACTTAAAAATGTTCTCTTTCAAAGTTAAAAATGTTTCATGTTTAAATATCCAACATTATCCAAATGCCTTTGCCTTTTCTGTTTTGATAACTATGTATATATATATATAATATATGTATATATCTAAGAATTCTGTTTAGATAAGCAAAAACTCTTTTGTTGCGTAACATTTGTTCTTTCGACTTATTGGGTCATTGTAATTGTATCCTGATCGTTGCTTGCTCATTTAATCCAATTCCCACGTAGTCTTGACATATTTTATTTGAGCTTTGTTTTGTGCCTTCACTTTTTGATCGATTTCGCAGCTCATATTACCACTGCAAAGTGCAGACCTCTAGGCTCATCTTTAGCCTTATGCTTGGCTCAGCCTTGAAACTTGTGGAGCTTACAAGAAAGAAACTTTTTAGCTTGGTTCACGCTTATCAAGTAATGCTCCAAAAAATGCTGCGATTTGCGTGAATTTGGCCATTATAACTAAAATTGTGATTGCCTTCAATTAGCATAACACAAATTCTCAAATGACGCACTATATATATATATATATATATATATATATATATACATACAATCCAAGTATTTATGTGCTTGCGTGTGTATACAAAATTGTTGGGGCTCTAAAGTGCAACGCAATTGAAAGTGAAGCGCTGCTTGGGGTTTAGGTGGGGGGCTGGGTGGAGGGCATAGATTCAATCCAACAGTGCGACTACTCTTGATCTCCTGATGATGATGATGATGATGATGATGATGATGAGGATGACGATGATTCTCATGTTGATGATGAGCAACGGAAATGCTTTTGTTGCTCTGCATATTTATCATAAAATAAACAGGGTACATATATATGTGTGTGTGTGTGTGTATCTGTTTGGATATACATATAGCAAGTGTCCATAGTACACAATTTAATTGCAGTTGCCTTTCTGCGTGTGAGCAATGCAAAAATGAGCTTGAATCAGTTGCAAACTGCAAAGTAAAAGGCAGCAGACACATTTGTACCGCCTTCAAATCGAATGTCTGTGCAGTAATATTTATGCCAGGTCATAACAAATATTTGTCTATACACATTTTTCTCTATACCTGCTAATTTATGCAATTCAATTCAGATTTTTTCGAAATAATGAGAAATCGCTTTTTAAAGTTTATTTTTTCAAGCACCTACATATTCGAATGCAGACACACACGTTTACACCTCAGCCACCTGTTCAAATAAATAATTAAATTTATGACTCAAATGTTGACATCTGGATTAGACATACACAAATCATTTATATGTTATAAATATGATATATTATTTATTATAACGGGATCAAATGTAGTTATCCATTTGATAAACAAATTAAATAATTAAACAATACTAAAGAATTTTCCCCAGAATCAAAATTTTAATTGGTTTGCACGATTAGTTCTATATATTTTTGGAATTTATAATATCTCTCCCTCTACCTACCTACCTCTCTCTCTCTCTCTCTCTCTCTCTCTCTCTCTCTCTCTCTCTCTCTCTCTCTCTCCCTCTCCCTCTCCCTCTTGTAAATCCCTCCCAAAGTGCGCAGTTTACTTGAAAACATAATTGGACACAAATGTGCCCAATACTTTCTTCAAGTGAAACACAAGCGAAATGCTAAATCCGACGAGGCCAATGAGAAATAGCCACGGCGAGATTACCAAGACGCCCAGAAAGAGCAGAACATCGTGCCCCTTGAAACCGGCTAGACTCCACAGCAAATTGCGCATAAAACTGCGCAACTTGAATTTGCAGTGCAGCAGCCGGAAGCTCAGCTGGGTGACATTGATGCCCACACGGACGCCCTGCATTATTGCACCAATGGCCCAAATCACGAACAGCTGCAGCAGCAGGAGCACCCGATTAAGGAACGTGTCATTCCAGAAACGTTGCATTGCCGCCTGCATGTATATCTGTCGATGAGGCGGCATCGTCGACTTCAAGTATTCGATGCCGCGACGCCAACGTGAATCCTTTGGGAAGATGCACGAGTAGGAGCTGTTAAAATGTTTGCGACACTCCGTTTCCGAATCTGTGTCACTCAGATATTTGTTTAGGCTGTTGTTGTTGCTATTGTTTTCGCTGTAGTTGTTGTCGTCGTAGTTGTTGCCGTAGTTATTGTTGCTGTTGTTGCAACTCTGCTGCAGAATGGGCTCATCCTCAGTATGGAGACGGCGCATTGGCATCATTTGTTGGTCCACAGCTGAAGAGTTAATGTTATTGTAAGCCATCGGCTGATTACATTTATTCGATTCGGCCAGTTGCATTGGCGGCACTATCTCACCCTCATAGTTGCAGTTGTAGCTGCGAGGAGTTCCGCTGCGCTGGCCACGTTCCGAAAATCTTTTCGGTGAGGCGCTGTATGGATCACTAGTTAAATATGTTATCTCCGCCTCATCGTGGTCGTCTCACTTACCATGACATGAATTGTGCCAGAAACGGCATTTCTTCGAACGTCTCCGGCTCCTTGAAAGACGCCTTCAGCTGCAGCAAATTGAAGCCGCCGCCGGTGTAGGGTGAACGTTGCTTCTGCATCACCTGTGCTATTAATTGGTATTTATCCAACTTTATATATATGTGGATTTTTGATTTCAGAATCAGACTGTCTAGTTGTGTTGGAATTTAGTTACGTTTTGAATTCTCTCGCCTCCGAGTGATTTTTCTTTTTTTCAAAAGCCTACTTAAAAACTTTCTTTAGTTGAGACTATATTCCAACTGTACACTTGGAGAGCAGCTTGCAAGCAGCCAATCTTTCCATTTTATCCACATTGCAAAGTACATATATGTGTTTTTATTTATTATTAATAGCAGTATATCTTTTCATTGCAGTTGTTTATGCGCAATCGTCTCGCTGACTAAGGCTGAGTCAGAACGAACAGACGTAGTTCAGGAGTAGAATTGAGCCATAAGGGACTTCTTGAAGCGTATCTGCGCCTCAGTTTGATGTGATGCGTTGAGCTGCAGCAACTGTAGAGATTTGAGATTTGGAAAAGAAAAGCACTGCCGGATTCATGTTGCGACTAAGCTGGATTGGATTGGGACTGCTGGCATTGCTGGCGATGGCTCAGGGCGAGATCACCGAGCTGGCCATTGAAGGACCCGAGGGACCCAATGTCTGCAAAAAGCGCGAAAAGTAAGCAACAAGTGAGCTATGAGATGCATTCAGTGTTCGATATTCGTTTTGTTTCACTTTGCAGCTATAATGTTGAGGTTGTCATCACGGAGCTGCAGTCGTTCCAGGAGCGAGGCTCCACCTGGTGCCTGAGCATACCTCCCAGCTGCCCCACCTATCGCATTCGTCATCGGGTCGTGAACAAAACCCAAACACTGAGCAAGGCGCGCATTGTGCGTGACTGTTGTGGTAAGTCACACAGCTATCTGTCTGTCTACTGCTGCTAACACTGCTTGTCCACCTTGCAGATGGTTTCGTGCGGAGTGGCAGCGAGTGCATCCCCCACTGCAGTGAGCCCTGCCAGCACGGCAGATGCATTGCACCCGAGAAGTGCAAGTGCACCGAAGGCTACGGAGGACCCGTCTGCAACATAAGTTCGTTTCAAGTTTGATATGCAATTGCAATATGCACCAAATTCCCTTACTCTTTGTTCCCTTATGTGTGCTGTGAAACGCCTTGGGTTCAAGGGGCATGGCTCAAGCAGAGACTCCCAATGAAAGAATGGAAGTCTCCTTGGCCAGTTCCCGAATCTAAACCAATCTCGAAATACGCCTGCAGAGCATATGTACAATTATAGAATATGAATGAAATACAACTTTTGATTGATTGACCTTTATATTGAGACAGATTAGATCGTGTATACATATATATATATATATATATATATATATATTATTCTATATAAATGTTTTGTAGAATTGTATCCGATTGAGTTATATATTTGGACAGATTATATCGAATATATATAAACAATTATTTTATAAACATGATTTATCGTCAGGAAAACGGAACAAATATTCAAAGAGCTTTAAGCTTGAAGAACTGATTAGATCTGTTTATAGATTAGATAGCGCTACTATCGATCCATAACAATTCCTGACTAATTTATAACTCTGTTTTATCGATGGGAAAACTTTAAAAGAAAGTGCTTCAGGCACGAAGAACTCTTGAAGAATTGAATCAATCCGTAACAATTCCTTTATTGCTCTGCAAGTGTATTCGATCTTCGGTGTGTCGAAGATAATTCGGTTGGCACAATTATATTTTTGTTTTGTTTACTTTTGTAAGCTTTCTGTGATTAATGTTTTAAAATGCAATGTTTTCAAAAGCACTAACCCACACGCACACACACACACACGCGAACTACTATTAACACACGCACACACACACACACGCTTCTCAATCAATCAATAATTTAATTAACTGGGCTTCAGACACGGTACAACCAGCTTACCCACACAAGGAAAGGCGCTTTTCCCACCGCGACTAACTGTATTATAAAAACCAAATTCCTACTGTATATATGTGAGTGCACCCTGCACTAATAAAAGAGAACTCAACGTGCCAAGTTGAAAGATATATATATATATATATATATATGACTATATAGATAGTTAAAGCTAACGCAAAAAACTCTTCGTCAGATTGCTCGCCGGGTCTTTTTGGCATCGACTGCAAGCTGAAGTGCGATTGTTTGAACAACGCCAGCTGTGAACCCTTCACGGGCAAATGCGAGTGCGCCAAGGGCTATGCGGGTGAGAGATGTGCCGAGATCTGTCCACCCGGACGCTATGGCGAGAAGTGTGCGGAGTTGTGTCGCTGCGAGAACGGCGGCAGCTGTGATCACATCTCCGGCAAGTGCTCCTGTGCGCCCGGCTACACGGGTCCTTTGTAAGTGGACAATATCAATATCAATTCTCGAGTCTAATCTCCTCCGAACCCACCAACCAAACATTAGATGTGACATGCGCTGCCCGGATGGCAAGCATGGCGCCCAGTGCGAGGAGGACTGTCGCTGCCAGAACGATGGCAAATGTGATCCGCACAACGGCGCCTGCGAATGCACCGCCGGCTGGACGGGCGATGTCTGCGCCAACAAATGCCCCACCGGCAGCCATGGACTCAATTGCGAACGTTCCTGCGAGTGCTACAATGATGCACCCTGCCACCACATCACGGGACGCTGCGAGTGTCCGCCCGGCTACATGGGCGAGGTGTGCATGGACGAGTGTCCGCTGAATACGTACGGACACAACTGCACGGAGAGATGCCACTGCGAGAACGATGCGGCCTGCAGCCCCATTGGAAAGTGCGAGTGTGCGCCCGGCTGGCGGGGCGAGCGGTGCGAGGAGCGCATCTGCGAACCGGACAAGTATGGGGCGGACTGCAGCAAGACCTGCGAGTGCGACATGGAGCACACGGATCTGTGCCAGCCGGAGACGGGTCGCTGCGACTGCACCATTGGCTGGAGCAGTGCCCAGTGCACCCGGCCATGTGCCTTCCTCAAGTACGGCCTGAACTGTGAGCAGAATTGCGATTGCCGCAACGGTGCCAAATGCTCGCCCACCAATGGCACCTGTATATGTGCGCCCGGCTTCATGGGTGACAAGTGCGAGCAGAGCTGTCCGACAGGCACCTACGGCCAGGGCTGTGCCTTTAAGTGTGACTGTGAGAATGGCGCCAAGTGTGCGCCGGAGACGGGTCAGTGCCTGTGTGCGCCCGGCTGGCGCAACAACAAATGCGACCGGTCCTGTGATCTCAACAACTATGGCGATGGCTGTCGCTATAGCTGCGAGTGCGAGAACAACGCCTCCTGCAACCCCATCAATGGCAACTGCACCTGCGCCGCCGGTTGGACGGGCAAGCGTTGTGCGCAGAAGTGCGAGCTGAACACCTTTGGAAACGACTGCAGCCAGCAGTGCCAGTGCGACAAGTACAACACCATTGCCTGTGAGGCGACCACGGGTCGCTGCATCTGCAAGCAGGGCTGGCGAGGTACGCAGACGCGGGAATATCATCCACCAAACCACCCACACCCAAACCACCAAACCACTCATTGCGCTTCGCATAAGACACTCATCGCTCCTAACTCCATTCTCAGACACAGACACAACTCCAAAACACACATTTTGAACGAATACTCAAGCATTATTCCCTTAAAAGACCCAGTAGCGAAAAGATCCCTTACGAATTCAATTCGTAATCTATACTCATATCTTAGACTCTACTTGCTGGGGTCGTTCACTAGTTCGCTGCTGCTGGGAACAAACTGGCACACACTCACACACAACTCACATACACCTCTTACACACTCACCCACATTTCATGCTATCTCTCTCACTTGATTGCCTCCTCATTTGTTCACTTGTTTGTTCGCTGTATGTTTCTTTATAATCTTAATTTGTGTTTCTTGTTTTGCACTCGTTTCGTTTTTTATATTTATTTACTGTGACCCAAAATGAAAAAACTAAACGAACCCAAGGCGTTCATTGTGAGACGAACTGTCCCAGCGGTTACTATGGTGAAAATTGCGATAAAGTTTGCAGATGCCTGAACAACTCATCGTGCGATTCGGATTCGGGCGACTGCATCTGTGCGCCCGGCTGGACCGGCGAAGACTGCTCGGAGCCCTGTGCCGATGGCTTCTATGGCATGGAGTGCAAGGAGCTCTGTCCGGAGAGCCTTCACGGTAAGCAACCGGCAATTGCAAATCTAGCATCGATAATTCGAATCTAATCTTTAAACCGTTCTGTGCAGGCAATGCCACCTGTGACCATATTACGGGTGAGGTTTTGTGTCGACCCGGCTATTTGGGGCGCACCTGCGAGCATGCCTGCAAGCCGGGATTGTATGGACCCAACTGCCAGCTCAAGTGCAGCTGTGAGCACGCCGGCGAGTGCAACCATGAGAACGGCCATTGCATCTGCCTGCCCGGCTGGACGGGTGCCAATTGCAACCAGTCGTGCCCGCAGGACACATACGGCAAGGGCTGCACGCAGCGGTGTCGCTGCCAGCATCATCGCACCTGTCGCAAGAATGATGGCCACTGCATCTGCCTGCCCGGCTGGATGGGTGACCATTGCAATTACATTTGCCCCGAGGGCTTCTACGGCGAATACTGTATGAACCCCTGCGCGTGTCCCTCCTCCAATTTTCAGTGCCATGCAGCTGAGGGCTGCGTCTGTCGCAGCGGCTACACCGGCGCCAATTGCGACGAGCTAATAGCCATGCAGCGCATTGCGGAGCATGTTGAATGTAAGTAGCAATGACTCTCAAATCCATTGATCCCTTATTGAGTCTCGTTCTTCTTCTTTACTCAGCGAATAATGCGAGTGTTGCATGGAGTTTGGCACTGCTGACGCTGTTCGCTGCCATCATTTGCGCTGTATTCCTCTACTATCGCCGGCGTGTGTCCAATCTGAAGACGGAGATCGCCCATGTCCACTATACACACGATACGAACGGATCCACCGCATGGCCGCCAGCCAATCACAACTTTGATAATCCCGTCTATGGCATGCAGCCCGAAACGCGTCTCTTGCCTGGCCACCTGCGACCCAAGATGAACAACTTCAACCAGAATGGCTCGGTGTGCACCGAGTATGACGATGATTCGAACGCCAGCAGAGGTGCGTCTGGCAGTCTGTGCTGCACCTTAACTGGTTGCCCCAACTTAATTCTTTACTCTTTACCGCAGTGGGCAGCTATTCGATCAACTATAATCACGAGCTGATGAACAAAAATATGAACGCTGATCTCACCAATCCGAATGTGTACAATGCCATTGGCGATCCGCTTAAGGAGGAGCATGTCTACGATGAGATAAAGCAGAAGGAGGGCTACAAGGATCCCGGTAAGTTCAGCTTAGGCACGCTTTTGTCAAATGCTTTTAACATTTATAATGCAATATATATATATATACATTCCCATTCACAATGCACACACACATGCCATAAAACAGTGAAAATTTATAGCAAAATATTGTTTCCGGAGGGTAAGCGATAATTGTCGAGTGTCTGTCGTAGCTTGTTATCACAGTGCCTAGTCCATCTGATATGTGTCAACTGATTCGAATAATCGTCTAATAATAAATTCTTTACTCCTTTTACTCCATCCAACTAGATGAATATGATCATCTGGACTATTCAAGGCCGAGCACGTCGCAGAAGCCGCATTATCATCGCATGAACGACGCAATGCTGAATATCAACCATGACGAGGAGAAGCCCAGCAATGTGAAGAACAGCATGACGGTGCTGCTGGACAAGAAGCCGGAGCCACCAACGGAACCGGAGCCACAGCACGAGAGCTTTGATAATACCAATTTGGATAATGCATCAACAGCATCGCCCAGCTCCAGTCCCGAGCTGCGGCAATAAGCGGCATCCAGGAGCGTCAGTCGTCAACTCTTACAATAGATGATATTTTAATGTGTCTGTATTTTGTTCAAACGATTTAGCAATATTTATTATTTATAATTTGTGTAGCAATTGTGTCCTGTAATTGTTAGCATTTCTCATGTGTACAACGCATTTTTGCTCAACTATTGTAAATGTATTTACTTCAGGGCCCTTTACAACCCAGCTTGTTTCAAAAAGATATGGTCCCTTCTTTTGTAAATGTTTCGTTTTAAATTTAAAACACAAGTTTGCTCATCAGATATACACATACATACAAATACATGCATGCATACATCGTATACCCAATCCATGGCATACATATTAACAAATAAGTACCTATGTAAACACCTCTTCCTTTTGAGAAACGTATTGTGCTGTTGGCTGATTGTATAAAACAATTGTTACCTTTAGCCCCCTTATGGGACTAGCAATAATTTAAAATACCACAGTGCATATGTATTTCTAAAAAAACTAACTACATATACATACATCTGTTCATATCAGATATTTTAGCATATGATATTTATATTTTAATAAGCAATACATTTGTATAACAAAATAAAAGAAAAGAACAAAAAAACAATTTAAGTTGCCAAGAATTGAATGAAAATAAGTCAAATTTTAGTAGTAGTAAAACAATTGTATTTTGAAAGACTCAAAAAGAATTGGTCAACATTTTATAGAACATCGAAATTTAGAACAAATATTTGATTGTTAATTACACATTAAAAAATTAGTAACTTATATTAATGGTCATTTGTTTACGTAAAGATTTGCCTTTAAAAGGCAAAATAGAATAAACATTTCATTATCGCCCATAACGGAAATGTGTTTTTAATTACGCGATAGTTGGCGCCAAACGGCGAGACAGATGGTTGGCAACACTTGTTATAGGCAGCACTGCCAGCAGCTAGCGCTGGGCAGCACTTTTCTTGCGCGCGAAAGTATGCTACAGTTTTTATATATTTTAATGCAATCACCTGCTGCTGACTTCTGTCCGCCTGATAGATTAGCAGTTTTTGGGAGCTGGTTTTGCTGCTAACGACGACTGGCCCAAAAACACCTATCGAGTGTAATCGTCTGATTTGATTGTTTGCCCGACACTAATCGAAAGTTATCGAGCAAAGTGGTTAATTTGATTTAATACGTTTATTTATTTAAATTATGTAGTAGAAGCATCAAGTACAATAATTGTATAAATAGTTTCGTTTTCCATGTGTCCTTGTGTATTGTAAGTGTGTGTGTGTGTGTCTTTGATTTATGTTGCAAGTATGCTAATGCTAAATAAATACATATACATATACACCCATAGCACAGATTACATCTATGTAGATTCTAGAAGCGTACGCATACAATTAAAATTAGTTCAAATAAAATTACACATGATATATTGCTACTTAGTGGGATAGATCTTACGAGGAGGGGGGTGTGGCTAATACGCATGACTTTTCATTTGTTTTGGGTGGTGAGCCTGGTCAGTCTGTTGTTGCTGTGGTTGTTGTTGTGATTGCTTACAGATAGCCATGGCCGGCCACCTCGGCTGGTATGAAGCCCTCGCGTCCGTCTCGCGTCTTCACATAGAACCATTGGCGCTGATCCTTGGACTCGCGGCACTCGCAGAGCGTCACAATTTCGCCCTTGTGGACGCAAATGCTCTCCGTGATGTAGTCCGCATTGATGGCGACTAGAGTTTGACGCAGTCCACTCTGCTGTTGCCTCCGCAGCACGCTCAACTGTTGCTGCTGCTGTTGCTGCTGCTGCTGCTGCTGTGGAATGCTCTTTGGATGCAGATGCTGGCCATTATGACCATTGGTGATGTACGAAACATTGGAGAGACGCCGCACCGACTGTGAGGACTGTGAGTGAAGATGCTTCTGCTCCTGCTTCGTTGTCGTCTTCTGTTGCAGAGTGACATATTCGTCATTGGAGGCGCTGCGCACAGAGGCTGACCCAGATCCCAGCTGCTTGGTGGATCTCAGTTGTGCGTAGGCCTTCTCCACGAGCTTGGGCTGGGAGGCGGCGCGTAGATATAACTTATCCACATGCTGCTCCCCATACAAGGAACCCACATGGCTCTTGCTGCAGTTGTTGTTGTTGTTGTTGTTATTAGGCTCCTCGGCTGCGGCAGCTGCGTTAGTTGCTGGCTTGGAGCTGCTGCTGCGCGGAGTGCGTGCGCCATCGGAACGTGTGCCACCACGCAGGCGTATTTCCTTCTCGGAGTCGGTCATGTTGCCGCAGGGACGCGGAAAGATGTCCGCATTGGATTCCCAGCAGGGTGTCGGCTTGGAGCCGCGTGCCGCCGATGGCAGAATCCCGAGGGGCAGACAACACGCATAGCCCACATAGCCCTCCTCCGCGTGCGGCGTCTGCACGTACAGCCAGTTCTGATTCTTGAACACCGCATTGACGACCATGCCCAGGGGCAATGGAATCTCCAGCTGATAGCCGCCGGGTCGTGTCTGATACAACGTGGTCGCCGTGGCCAGCACAACGGGTATATTACCCGGTGCGGACAGCGAGCAGCGCGACAGAAACTCATCCACATTTTGGATCTCGTAGCCAAAACGCTGGACACGATTGCGTTCCCGTTCGCGACGCTTGCGATGCCGATGCCGACGCTGTTGTTGTGGTGCAATCCCAACGCCGCCACCCTCAGAAACGGCGACCAGGCTGGGCTCCGAGTAGGTGCACTTCAGTGCATCCCCTGGGGCAGCTGTGGATGTGGAACGCTGCTGGGTCAGTTGCAGCTGCAGTGGCTCAGCAGCAGCAGCAGCCGTGACCAATGTGGATGAGGAGGACGCGGCAGCTGCAGCGGATCGTGCCTGCTGCAAACGATTCGCTAGCTTCTTTCTAATCTCGTTGCGTTTGCGTGCGAGGAGCAGCGCCTCGCTCTGCATATCGCAACTCCTGGGTGCCCGCTGCGGGGTGCAGACAAACAACAACTCTTTGGTGGAGGCGGCGGCCACTGGAGCACCGCCGATAGGTGTGCTCCGCGTCGCCTTATCCTTGTAGTCTAGCAGATTCTGATTGCTGAAGAACTTCTGATTCGACAAGTGCCCATTGCTGGGTGCCTGATGGGCGGTGGGCGTGGTCGCATAACCATTTAACGGTTCCGCGCCGCCCGGCAACTGATGCTTGACCCGATAGCGTTTCTTGGTCACGTCCAGCTGCGTGGGCACCGGATCTGTGCGTCGAATGCTCTCAGCGGCTCGTGTTGCCTGAACAGTGTGTCCATTGCTTAGCTTTAGCGGCTCCTTCTCTTGCGAATCCTCCGTCTCATTTTGGGCCGGGGCGGGCTGCGACGGCGTTGTTGGCTGCTGATTGTGCTCGCGGAGCACCCAGGTCAGTGAGATTCGCGGGCGTCGCAGGCTCAGGTTCTGACCCATCGCAACTAGACACTCGTCCAGGCCTACAGCATGCTGCAGCAATTGTGGTGTGCTCTTGGCTCGCGGCACAGCACAGCCTAGCGGCAACAGCTCATCGATCTCCACATAATCCGAGCTATATTCAACGCTGCCCCTCTGCCTGTCTCCACCCACCACTACCACCTGTTGGGCCTCTGTTGGCGGCGGGGGCGTGGCCGTAAAGTTGCCAACGGAACTGTCACTGCTGCCGGGTTGCTGTTGGTGCAGTATCAAAGAGCAGGCATGCAACAGGTCCGGGCAATAAGCATCTACAAGAGAGAGAGAGAGAGAGAGAGAGAAAAGAAGAAGAAAGAATTGTTGTGAAAACTGTAGCAATTTCTTTAATAATGCTTTGGCCACTTGTTGAATGCCACACTTAAATTTGGTAACATTTCTCATTCGATTTAACTTACCCCTCAGTCCTTGGCTTGAGCTGTGTCTGCGTCGACGGTGGCGTCTGAGTGCGCTGCCTAGTTCGCAGTCACTGGCGCTGCTCTGCTCGCTGCTGCTGCTGCTGTTGGAGCTGGTTGCAAATCTCTGCTGCTGATGCTGCTGCTGCTGCAGTTGTTGCTGCTGCTGTTGCTGGAGTTCACGTAGACGACGTCGGCGTCGCGCTTGTTGCCGTGCTGCTGTGTCTGCTGCAACTGCTGCGACTGCATGCTCTGCCGCTGGCTGCGCTTGTGGCGGCTGCTGCGGCGCCGGTGGCGCTGCTCGCTCCGTATATCCCGGCGGCGGCGTCAACGGCAGCGGGCAGTAGAAGGGGGGCGGCGGCGAACGCAATCGGTGATTTGAATCCTCGCCAGGTGCTTCCAAAACGTAATCGTTCGGCGGCGCCTGTTGCAACTCTAGCGTGCGGCAGCTTCTAGGCGTCGGTGCAGCAGCTTCGCCAGCGTCAGCGTCGCCAGCATGTCGACGATAAGTGGGCGGTGCCGATGAAGCAGCTGCATTTCGGAAAAGTGCACAAAATATGTGTTTAAATCAAATATTAATGAGCTGCCTGCTTCGCAATATTCTGCACTGGAGGCTTATAAAAATTCCAATTAATTCCCATTCTTCCGAGACGGCAATAAAGGCCACTGAGCACAGCGATAACAAAAACCAGGTAAGAGTGCGCGCCAGACAAGGAGATACCCTACATTACTTTAATCTACAGTCTTGGAAATATGTGTGATACAGTCCGAATGATTAATCTCATCTATAACTATTTATTTATTATATAAGAGCCAACATTCAAAGTGAACTAATCATAAATTGTGTGTTTGTTAATCGATATTTATCGATTTTGTGGCAAATGGAAGCGTAATCGAAAAATATTGGATTAAATTGATACACGTTTGCTTATGAGATGCCCAAACTTGACTGGAGAGATGAAAATATGTATACCTTAAAAGTTGAGAACAATCTCATTTTGCCAACTAAGCAACTTTTCGAGTTATTCCCTGGGGTGCAGGGTAGCGCAGCAACTGCGATTCCACACAGACCACAGACACCCCCACAAGGAATATTTAAAATATTTGCCAATATAAACGTCAACCTTTGAGCTGCGCCTCGCTGGCCACAAGGCACTCAAAACCACAACAGCCAAGTCGCAAGTCTGTCGAGCCACAGTTTCTGGCCACATTTAGAGGCGTTATCAAGGCCAAGATCAGCGCAAGCTGCGAAATGGCAAAGGCAAAAACCAAACAGCGGCAGCGGCAGCAACAGATACGTAAGAAGCGTGGCCAATAAAATTCCAAAACTGATATGCTCAATGGCAACAACGTGCCAGAAGTGAGTAGTAAAATGTTAAAACGTGACGGTATTTCACAAAAATACCAAAATATGGCATGAGATTCTGCACAAACTGCCAGCTAACTTGTTCTATCTCTCCCTCTCTCTCTCTCTCTCTCTCTCTTTGTATCTTTGCATCTCTTTCTTTATAGATGAGCACATTTGCACAACGTTCAAAAAAGAGAAGCTGATTTCAATTTGAAATGTGACCTGTTGATCTTTGGAATACTCTCTTTGGATTTTGAGAATTGTTTAGTCAAAATTGCACTTCAGGAATTCCACTCAAGATTTTCGAATGGAGAATTTCCGCAACAGATTAGAAATGGATAGTTTAAGCCACTTTCCATTTTGGCAACACTTTATGTGTGTGAATGAAAAGCAATTTCTGGTTGCAAGTTTTTAGTGCGTTCCACTAAACTGGCCAAGCATAAATGAGTTATAAACTTGAACAAAAGCGGAAATGTTGCAAACTGATTCAGACAGCGTATATAGCCCGGCCACAAACATGTGCAACATAAGTAAGGCCTGAAGAAGGCGCAGAAAGGACAATAGCCCTCAGGCACTGAGCTGATGCACAGCCAGCGGCACTGGCCTTAACGACCTTTACAAGCCGGGCGGCACTGACTGTCAGTCTCAGAGTCAAAGTCAAAGTCAAAGTCAGCGTTGGAGTGGGAGTTGAAGTTGGAGATGGAGTTGGAGTCAGAGTCAGTCAGTCAGCCAGTCAGCAGCGTGGAAAGAAGAGAGCTAATCAAAAAAGAGGCTGCAGCAAAAGCAGCAAGCAGCATGCAGCAAGCGAAGATCGTGCGAGGATTGCATTGGGGGTGTGACGACAGCAAACCAACTGGAGGGATGGAGGCAAGAGTCATTCAGAGATCGTGAGGCAGCGGCCTTTAATGGCCACAACGTGAGCATTGTGCGCGTTGTGGGCGTTTGGGCGTGGCACGACAAGAAATTGAAAGTGTTGCACAGCAAACGCAACCAAATTGTTGCTGTTGTTGCTACCCTCTAATTAAACGGAGACGGGCCTGCCAAATTAGCTAATGACGAGTGTTGCACGTTGCACAGCAAAAGCAACAACAAAAAACAAAAAGACAAGCGCAACCAAAGCGAGCAACACAAAACGTTGGCGGCGCCCCACAAATGGTCAAAACATTGACAAATTTGTTTTGCAACTTGTTTTGTTGGCCTGGTCAATTGGCAAATATGGTAAGAGCAAACATGGCCACTGGGGCATTGCCGTCGGCAAAAAGGCTTTGTGACCAAGTGGACGACTGACTGGCCAGTTGACTCGTTGTTGTTTTGCCGCCGTCGATAATAATTCAATCGAGAAAATGTCGAAGCGTGCAAATGGCCAAGATGTGGCATAAAAGGCGTTTGGAATTGATTGGAGCTGCATGTGATTAGCCAGCCGGCTGAGTGTGAGACGATCGGGGACTCAACTGAGAAAGCCAACTGAGAAAGACACTGAGACTGAGACGGAGCCGGAGACGGAGACGGTGTCTCGCGAGAGACTGTTTGAACTCTGGAGATGAACTCAAGCCTCGAGTGCTTGTCCCGATCGAACTTAAGTTGGCCAACAACAATTGCGAGATTCCCTCGCGCTAATAAGATAAAAGCATTTTAATTGCAACTAAACATGGCAAACAACATCAAGTGGACATGGACAGGCAGCAGCAGCCCCCCTGCCCCTCCCCTGTACTGTAGCTGTAGAGTGTTAAAGCCGTTTTAATGCTGTAGGCCAAACAACTGTAAAATTGCTAAAAGCGTAACGGTCAACAAAGCGCTATCTAATACAAAATCAATCTGAAATACTTGAGTTTAATCAACAAATGCTCTCCCTTTCTACAACTCCCAGTCTCCCCCTCTCTCTCTCTCTCTCTCTCTCTCTCTCGTTCTCTCTCTGTGTCGTATCTGTTGCCTGCTGAGTAAATTAAAATGCTGGCGAGTCTCATAAAAAAAAGTTTAATGGTCATAAAAAAAAGACTTCGTCCAATAAAAGCCAACATAAAGTTGCTTGTTTGTCAGTTAGTCAGACTGCGTGAGATTGTCAATAGGTGGCCCGGCCACAAAATCCTTGTTGACATGACTTGGCCAAGACCAGCATAATCCCCTCCCTCCCTACACGCCTCCATCAGCAGTCGCAGAGCGCCATCAAATGTGCAAATTTATGCATAAAATAATTTACACAAATTTCTGTTTTTTAGCTTTTCAATTAGCACGCATCGTGTTACCACAGCGACAGGGGGCGGGGGAGGGGGGGGGGGGGGCAGCGACAGGCTTAAGCCAATTTTTATGCGCTTTTAATGTGCTGCTGCGTTTTGGGTGGCCAAGAGAGACAGACATTATATCACAGTTTTCGAATAGGTGCGATTTCCCCAATGCGATCGAAAATCAATTTGCATTTTTATTGTCTTGATTTGAAGACGGCGTTAAGGAAGCTGCTAACCAGCTAACCACCTTTAAGAGGGGGCGAGTGGGGGTAGTCCGGCCAGGTAGATAGACCATACGGCTTACTGGCCAGGGCAATAAAAATAAAATTTAAACGCTGCCTTGTGTGGCATTTCGTTAGGCCCGTTTGGTGCGTGTGTTGTTTTAAGCGCTTTTAAATATTTATGGGCCCATTTGTGTGTTGGCCAACAAGCAAACAAAAATTATGATTTTATGACGTTAATAAATTTAAATGTTGCGGGTTAAAGGTTTCTTTGGTGGCCCTTAACGAAGTTAACGCGCCTCGGCTAGAAAGTTAGTCGGCCACTTTTCCCCCATCATGAGTTTTACGAGAGAATCTTTCAAATTTAATGGGCGAGGCGTTAAGCTAAGCCAAGGAGAGCTGTCATTATTTAATAAAATTAACGGTATTAATTAGGCTAATGGCCCAGTTAAGACCATAAAAGTTAAGACGCAAATTAAATGCTTTCATTTGCGACAAGGTCGTAGAGCAACATAGAATTAATTTGATTACCAAACAAGTCTCAATTAGAAATTCATAAAAACTTAGAAACATTCTAGGTGTAGTCCTTTAAAGAACTTGCCTCAAGTTGAAACCACTCCACGGCAATAAACTGTGCGGCAAGCAGTGGTCCTGATATCAAACAGACTGTCTTTGGTGTTCAAAGTGTGCCTTTTGTTGCCCAAAAACCGCCAAATGCAAAATGGTAGAGGGAAGTGGACAAGTGGACCACAAGGGGAACGAACACAGGGGGAACGAACACAAGGGGAACGAACACAAGGGGAACGAACTCAAGGGGAGCGAACACAAGGGGAACACACAAGCAGAAGCAGAGAGTTGCGAGCTGGCAAGTGCGTATTTAAAGCTCAATGACCAACTTGGAGGACTCCACTCGGCGAGGCTACACTGTGTGCCCCACTCCTTGCCACTCCATGTACATATGGTCGACTGCTGGCCAAGGAGGCAGGCAGACCAAAATCAAGTTAACAAAAGACAAATGAGGCTGCCAAAGGGAGTGGCTAACAGCAGCAGGAGCAGAAGTAGACAAAAGGCACAGGGCCAGGGGGCAAACGATAAGCGTCAAAGGACATGGAACTGTGCGCCTCTGCAGAAGAAATCCAAGGGAGCAGATAACCAACAAGCAAGAGAGATAGAGAGAGAGAGAGAGAGGGAGATGGCAAAACATTCCAATGAAAAACAGTGAACTGAAATCAAAGAAAGGGCAGCAATAGGCACAGAGCCAGTGGGCATGGGACAGGGGCAGGGGCAGAGCCAGCAGTAGATACTGGGGCAGGGGCAGAGCCAGCAGTAGATACTGGGGCAGTGGCAAGCGCAGCATCAGCATCAAAGCAGAAGGTAGCGCGTCCTGCGGGCGGCATGCAAATTGAAATATGCCAAGCTCCCAAAATAAAAAAAATAAAACCGAACCTAGTTCAACAGCGGAAACGGAAATGCGGAAATGCGATGCAAACGCATTTGATTTGCTGCCCACTAAGCTGATGAGTTGCCTGCTTGAGCAGCTGCCACTCCATGTGAGCAGTGCACGGCGCAAGAGTGCTGAGCGGGTGCAGAGTGCACTTCAGCAAATATGTCCTCAAGTGTGGTTCAGCGTGCGCCAACTGGATGCGTTGCGTGCAACAATTGCAAGGCAGCGCCTACACTACACTCAGCAAAACTTTATACTTTCTGGTCGATTTTTTTCTGAGTGCAGCAGCAAATGCTTTAAGTATTTTGTTGCTAACTAGATACTTGCAGCACAGGACAGGAACAAAGCAAGATTAATATTCTATTTTGTGTTCGTGACGCGTTTAAAAATATCTATTCGAGCTAAGCTATACCCACAACATGCCCCAGCCTCCTCCCTGCCACAATTCAAATGCCATTCATTGTCCTCAAGCTTTGATATGCCGCGTGCTTTATTAAAATTTCATTGTTGGTGGATGGCAAACAAGAATGTAAGCCCAGAAAAAATGGAAGTCCCTTTGGGGACATTGTTATAAATTCCAATTCCAAACGATCTGAGAAAAATGTGAAAAATGCGCCATGTAAATTATTTCAGCGTCTTCGTGGACGCATTTTTTATTGTGCATGATAAATTTTTATTGTAATTGGCTGTTGATTTATGGGCGCGAGACGAGACCAGGCCAGGCCAAAAGTGCCAATGATAAAAGACGCTAGATAAGGACACGCCAGCAGGAGCAGCAGCTGGGCTGTCGCCTGTGTCTTTCAATTTGCCAATCGGGGCGTGTCATTGATAATTAGGAGTGGAATTTCGAATTTCGAATCTCGAACTTCGAATTTGAAATTTGAATCTCAAAAATGCCTTGGCATAAAACCTAATCGGCGCATTACTGCAAGCAATGGCAACGATGCGTAACCTGAGCCACGCCCCCTAAAAAGTTCAGCCCACCCAAGTAGGAAGTGCAGAGATTCCTTTTCTTTTTTTTGTTGATGCCTCCTCTTCATGGCTAACTCGGCGAAACCAAACGCGCATTGTTGTTAGAAGCAGCAACAGTCAAACACCATAAAACTTTATGAAGCAGGCCCAGAGCAGCAAAAGGTGGGGGAGGGGCTGAAACTGGTTGCCGCCTTCGAGATGCGTCAAGTGGCAGATTTCGTAATGCTTTTGTGAAAGATTTCATGGTAATTTCACCGGGTTATAACAATTTACAAATTATGTAATCGAAATTTATTGCCTGCGCACCTTCAGGCCAAAAAAAAAGAAAATGAAAAAGAAAATGAAAAAGAAAATGCAAAAAACAGAGAAAAAAAGTACTTTAAGACAGAATTCACGGCACGCTTTCAAGATTATTCCATAGAGACTAGCCCGCTTGCTGGTTGTTGGCCAACTCACTGTTGGGTGGGCCAAGTGGGCCAGGCCAAAAACGCAGGTGGCTTTGATGGCCAACTGATGTGCACAAACAATTTCTAACTGCAGGCAGCGATGCGAATTTTCCATGACTTGCGAAATTCTAAAGTCTCTAGCCGAGATGAGAAGCAAGATAAAACGGTTTTAGCTTCTGGGTATAACGCGAGTAGGTTCAGGGCTGAGGTCTTACCAAGAACACTTGGGCTGGCTTAAAAAAATCATGTTGAATAATATTTATAACGCTACTTATGCAAATAACGTCTTTCAGCTTAAGCAGTTCATATATCCAATAATCGCTTCTCAGATGTTCAAGCTATATAATAATCCATATGACGGCGATTACTGTAAATAGCAGCTCAAAGTATCGAAACGGTTTTGGGTTCGATTTCGATTGGGGTTTTGGAATTTCAGTCTGTCAATTTCTGTTCCGTTTCCGGTTTGAACAAAAATAAAGGACATCTTTTAAACGCCAAGGATTACATTGATTAAATTGCTGATCAAGAATATATATATATATATATGGACGTCTCCTTCAAGGCACAACAAACTTCACGCGAAAGTTTATAAAAATTAACTCAAATTCAATTGTTTCAACTCCTTGCAACTTGCGGACCAGTTAGCTTGCCACTTTGTGCCTATTTGCCAGGCAACTTCAGCTTGTCGTGTGGACAAGCAGCGTGGAGCGTGGAGCGTGGAGCGCATCGCATTTGTTACGGCAGTTTGCGAAACTCCAATAATGGAGCCATTAAATGCCAACTACTATGCCATCAAGTGCTTTAGTTTGGCATAAATCTGAAGCGCAGGGCAAAAAGTTTTCCACGTCCACCCACAAATCTGGGCACGTCTCCTAATCCATTGGATCGACCGGACCACCTGGCTGCAAAGTCCTGTGGATGCTTGTGTTATAGCTTTAATTAACGCCAACTTGATTGCCTCCTACCCGCCTCCACCCCGCCCCTTCCAACTGGCCAACAGGTGTTGAAACTTTTGACCCAACCACCGCCCACCGAGCTGAAGCCCAAGTCCAGCATTTTTATTTAATTTAGAGTCCTTGCTGTCCTTGCTGCGCGTGGGACTCGCATGTTGTAATTTCCTCAGATTTACGACTTTACTTAAGAGGCGGTGGCGCCTAAGAGGAGAGGGGCGTGGCTGTTGCGGAAGTTTTAGTTGGAAATAGAGCCCAAGTTTGGGTGGCTAGTAAAAACCGGCGCAGCCCAACGATTTACGGCCGGGTTAGGGAGCTTTTTGGGGGCTTCTGGCTTCTCTGCAACTGCGGCTTGTCAGCGCCTCGTTTTATTGGCAACCAGCACCCGCACCGCACCCCTCCCTTCTCAGCGAATACTTTGCGTCGCCGTAAATGAGCAACTTTTCTGTGTGTGTGCTGTGTGTGCTTTTTGGCAATTTGGCATGCAGTTTATGACTAGGCACAAGAGCAGCAGCAACAACAACAGGCAAACAACAACAAACTTACAGCTCGTGCAGCTGTTAGCTGCCACATGCAGCATTCACCTTCGCATCACGCTTCAACTCTCCTCCCTCTCAGATAGACATAAAAGTTGATCAAAATTATAACTGCGCCCCGGCGAAACATTTTTGGCATTGAGGCAGGCACCAGGACCTTGCCCCCACCCCCCACACCTCCATTTAGACAATTAGAGTGGCTCATTGCCATAAAGTTATGGAATTCATGGGGCACATTCAGAAGAGAGCGCATTTCAAGTTTACTTATCGCCAAGTGCTGCAGTTTATCTGGCACCGAAAAAAACCAACTTTCGAAAGGGCGGCCACGTTTCATTAGCTGCGATTTTGTGTAAAAGGATATGTACGAGAAGATATGTAATAATGTGTGTGTGGGTGTGAGTGTATGTATATATGTGTGTTTGTGTGTGTACACACTTTTATGGCTGCACAGCCAGGCCTAGTTATTAAATGCTCATAAAAACAGCGCATGTGAATGTGCCTTAGCTGATTTAATGAGGGTATATGTCTTATACATATATATAAATACATATATACATATGTAAATACATATGTATATACATACATTATAGGACAGAGCCATAGAAATTAACTAAATAAGAGATTTCTATTCTATTCCAAGCTGCCATAACTTTGTACTGTGATGTTTAGCTATCCTGAACCCTTCAAGGCTGAAAAGGGTTTATTGAAGTTGCCTAAAAACACTTAAAAGTCTGAGAAAAGCAAGAAGAAGCAAGTCCATCTCAGAGTCTATAAGAACTTGACTTGATCCTAGTCTACCATACGCAGATCCACTTGATTTGGTTTTATCGATAACTTTCTCCGATTGATTTTCGATAAAAAAAAAATGGTTTGGTTTCTAATTTCATATTACGTTTAAATTGAGGATTTTTTGATTTTGATTTTTTGCCTAGATCGCATATTACTACCCCAACACATCTACATGAACTGCAACCAAAAATCGTGTAACTAAACTTAAACTCAGTCCAAGTACGGATTCCATCTTAATTTTAACTAGATCTGTTGTAGCACAATTATGATCATACTACTTGAGAAATGAAGTCTTTATAGGCACTAATCAATCATCGGAGAGTGATATAAGTCAAAGACATGTGCTGTCAGAGGTGATTATACGTAATCATGGTTATAATAATGATTAACAATGCAAAACTGTGTCGCTTCCGCATTTCGCGCAGTTATTGCCATAATTATCGCATTGCCAATAATCGAGGGGAGTGAGATGCCATGTGAGATATCATTTGGTTGGTATCGGATTGGATTAGTTGGTTTGCTTGAGTGGTTAGCATTTGTTTATGGGCCTTGGGATAGCGCCTGGTGGAGACTGCTTCCGTTTTTGCATTTGTGGCAAGGGCAAGAGTAGCGAGCAGCGCTGCTCCGCAAATTGTTGCCACTTGTTGGTGGCGCACGAGTGAACAGTAATAGCAACAGCCACGCCCCCATTGCATAGCCCCTCCCCTCTGGCCATGGTCCCCTTCTAAAGTTTGAACAAGCGCGGCAACAGCTTGTTAATCATAATTAAACACACGTAACGCAGCGACGCGACTCCCAATGCAAATGTGGCAAGCATGCAAAACATTGGAAGCTGCAGTTGCCGCTGCCCCTGCCGCTGCCGCTGTTGCAAATGCAATCGGCACTCACCAATAATAATGTAAACAGCGCCACATGCTGCATACTTCAGCATAGTGCACTGAACCTGCCCCAAACCACAGCCGATATATAAAAGCACTCGAGCAGCCAGCCGGCTGAAACAGTATGCAAAGCGAACGTGCCACAAGCGGCAGCATTAAATCCAGGATTAACCATCAATTAATAAAAAACCAACAGAAATGACACAAGTGAGTGCAAACTGAATAGGCTAGTGAGTGCAGTGAATGAGCACCAAGTGACTAACTGACTAAAGTCAATAAGACCAAAACTGAATATAATATATATATATATATATATTGAAATAAATCTGAAGAGTCTGCCCGTTAGCTGTGCGATAAGTGAACTCCACTGACTAAATGGATTATCTATTAGCAACACACTTTCCAAGCACATACTCAAATGAGAACACTCTGAAAAAAATCGAAATTAATTTTCAAAATTCGCCACTTGATTTCGAAAGTGATTTTCATTTGGAAACAATTTTCCAAAATTTCGAACAAATACTTTCAATTTCCAGGGTTTTAAACACTTATTTTCTGAACAACACATTTTTCCACTGTCAAATCTGAGCCTGCTCATCTAAATGTTGCAACCTCTGTTTCTTGCACAGCTCTCGGCTCCGGCGTGGAAGGCGAGCAATGTGTTTGCGCTGCTGTTGCTGATGGCAACAATGCTGCAAGCGCGTCGCATCTCCAGTCGCCGACTTGTCATCCACGTGCCCGTCAAGGTGAAGACCCATCATCACACGCACACCGTCTATAAGGTGCTCCACGGCTCTGGTGGCAGCGGTGTCAAGCAAACCATTTACAAGCTGGTAGGCTTCTCCGGCGAAGGCGGAGGCGGACATGGCGGACACAGTCAGAGTCACGGTTACGGCGGTGGGCACGGCCACGGCCAGAGTCACAGTCACGGTCACGGAATGGGGGGACTGGGCGAGATCACGTATGAGGACCGGCATGGTTGTGAGAGTGGCAAGGTGATGCCATCGTCAATGGGACATCGGGACATGGTGTTCAATCACTATGCACGCCACGACCAGGAGAAGGCGGAGGCCAGCGATTATGCGGAGGAGCGGGACGAGTTCATTGATGTCAGGGATGCCTGGTTGTGAAGAATAAAGTCTCGTCTTGAAACCGTTGTCGATTAATTATAAAATTCCAGCTCCCAGCCCCCACACCCCCCAACTACCAACTATCCCAACTGGCAACTGCATTTGCATGCGGCTCGAAAGTAATTACAAAATTGTTGAAGCCATGTCGACATCCTCGACCAGGTTCAGCGTCTTGTCGGCGGCGGCACCGACTTCGTCTGGCAACTGCTGAAAAATTCCGTCTATGAAGTTGTCTCTTGTAGTCGCCAGTTGAAATCGAAAAGCGAATCGGATTTGGTGGCGTCTCTGTTTCTTTTGTGCCTCATTCTTTCCATTGCTTTGCCAGCTTTTCTTTGCTGGCTACCGAATTCGCATATTGTTTGTTTTGGGCGGGGACAGGGGAGTGTGGCAGGCACTCATGACTGCAACCAGTCGCACACTTGAACCTTAACTTGCAACATTTGCATAGCTCTTGACTTCGGCTGCTGGAGACTGTGGCATATTTTAGTGCACAATTAAAAGTAACAAAAGACAATGGAATGCATATGAATTGAATTCAAAGTACGCAAAACGCAATCTATTTTCATGTGGCACATGATTGGGAACATGATGTGGCATACATATAATAACACGATGAAGGATCGAAGAAAGTTATTAAGGAAAACGGAAATTGTACTTTGATAAATGACCAGCTCACAATACAAAGATTGATTGCAGAAAGGTATTTCATATATATATATATATATATACATATATCGATTTATATATATATATATGTACATATATATATATTAAAACGTTTTACTGACTTTGATTGAAAGTTCAAATTTGGTTCGATTGACTTTTGACTAAGTTTTAGATTAAAGAAAAATTCACGCCACATCAGAAACTGGCTAAGAAACTTCCAGCTAAAATGGAATCATGAGAAGCCTAAGTAAAACTGCCAAATCATGACTGTTAGATACCCTGAATCCAGCTGATATATATATTATTCTTTGCATACCCAAATGTGAGCAGCTGGGGAAATACTTTCATAGAGGCAGAATGCAGGCTCAGTTGATCGGGCGATATTATCGATTATGTTTTTATTGCTATCGAAAATCGACTTTCATCGATATTCGCAAAACGAAAGGAGTTATCGATAAGATAACATGTAAATACGAGAATTTATAAGCCAAACTCTTACAGTATCTGACAGACAGACAGATAGACACTGAGACATATGGAAAGACGGACAGAAAGCTGGCCGGGCATGGCTATATGGAGTAACCTGTTTATCCCCATCATGAATATATATACTTTATAAATGTAATTGCTTCCCTCTTCGTGTTACATACGTGTACACAACTTCGTTATACCCATGTTAACCATTTAGAATGGCTCTGGCGCATAATGAGCAAGTATTATGGCAATGTGTGCGTTTGCTAATCCTTTTGATGATGTAACATTATTTGACTTGGCCGCTTGACGTTTGGGCTACTGTATGAGGAAGCTGGTGGTGCGTAGCTGCCGCTGGACATGACCCATAATCAATTTAAAATGTCAGCAGGCGCCCGGGCAACGAGTCTCTTAATTTCAAGTGTAGCAGCCAGCCGGGTAGGCTGCTGTGTCAGACATAAGTTGGATTGATCACTCACAGCTTGGGAGACAGGTGCCACACGCTGTGCACTAGCCAGAATAATTTGCGTTTAATTGAAGGCGACAGGGTGTCACAGAAGAACGATGAATGCGTCTGCCTGACCAGGCAGGCAGGCAGGCAAGCCTGGCCCCACGGGTGGGCCTAAAGCAGAGAGCCGAGTGAGTGGCAGACGAGCGGCAGGCGCCAGTCGGCCAATTGATATGAATGTGGGCTATTTAAAGACATTTAGCCGGATAATGATGTTTAAGGCCAACCATCTGCTGCTGGCACTCAAAGAACGGCAGACGGCGATAATCCACTGGCGGTGTTTGGCACGTGAAAAGGCTCAGAGATGGCAACGGAGATGGCGAGGGAGAGGGATAGGGAGAGGGAGACAGTGACAAGACGATGAGTTGAGTTGAGCTTTGGGCTTTGTCCATCATTGGGAACAGTTATTAAAAATGGTTAAGCCTTTGGGCACACATATTTGCATACAGACTGACGGCCACAAAGAGCTCAACAATTTGACCAATTCAAGTTTGCCAGCTTACAGCTGAAGATGGAAGGGACAACGAGAGAGACAGAGAGAGAGCGAGAGAGAGAGAGAGAGAGAGAGAGAGAGAAAGAGTCTGCATTTACTTGTTGTACAAAAAGTATCTTTGAGCTGCTAAAACCCAATTTGCATGCTGACCATTGCTAGTTGTTTGGCCTACGACTCTCATTCATGCCCTTCTAGCCTGCGGTTCAAAATAAATCTATTGATTTTGGTAAATGGCTTTTGTGTACAGCCTTCTGCCTCTGCCACATGCCACATGCCCCATCGCGCTGGCTGACCCTCGGCTCAGGCAAATATGCCACGAAACTGGCACATTCCCATAGACTGCTCAAAATTGATTCACCCTGGACAGGTAAACGGCATATTAGACTACTTGAGTGGGCAATCACTCGAATGCTTTTAGCCTGATGAAGTTATGTTGGAATTCTTCCAATTTATTTGAATATTTTTGGGGTTTTAAAATAATATTTGAAATGCATTGCTTAACATATTTCGAACATTGATTTTGATATTTGATTTGATTTCAGTCAATCACAGTTGAGTCGAGATATTTTGTCGCAAATGCTACAGGGCATTTAAGATTCGTTGCATTTGAGTTGATGCCACATTCTATGCAACATTTTGTAATTGAATTGTGTGCTGTTAGCTTGTTTACCCCTTGTCTGGACCTGTTTTCTTTGATATTTCATTTTCGATGCTCGCTGCCACAATTTCAACAGACGGTCTGTTTGCCTAATTGGTTTCATTAGCCTGCTGATATACATATCTATATATCTATATATATATATATATACAAACTGTATAACTTACCGTCTTTACGTTTGCCGGCGCGTAGAATGCCAAAAAAACGACGTTCCTGACTGCCAAAAGCTGAAAGGCAAACAGAAAAAAATTCAAGTTAAGTAAAATGTTGAAAATGAAAGCAAATTGTCCAACTTTAAGATGGCTCAATGAAAAAGTTTTGGGAAAGGTTGCCCAGCCACTTAGAGTTACAGTTACACGTGTCGCCGCCCGCCGCAGCGGCAGGCAACAACGCACAGCTCCCTCGGGGTGGCAGCATAATTTTCCACAAAGTGACAACCAAATAAACTGGCTAACACAGAAAAAAAGGGAAACTTTTGGGGCAGGAATACCAGCGAGCAGGTGTCGGCCAGGTGCCAAGTGCTGAATTTTGTCTACGGGCACTAATTTTAACGCCATTAATTTGCAAAGGACTCGACTGAGAGAGAGGGAGAGGAAGATGGAGATAGAGAGAGAGAGAGAATTTTAAATTAAATGGACACAACTTTTATTGAATTGAGTGGTTCCAAACGCAACCAGGCATCCAGCCAGCCAGCCAGCCAGCCAGCCAGCCAGTCAGGCAAGGACTGCTCAGCCACAGCGTCATGTGGAGTCGGGCAAAAGAAATGGGTAAAGACGGAAACGGAAGCACATTACTCAGCTTTTGTGTAGTTGTTGTTGCTGTTGTCGTTGTTGTTGCTGGTGCTCAGCAGCACGTTTACACGCAAGCCAAAAAGATTGGCAAAGAGGCTGGGGCATTGAAGTGGGTGGCACACCACCAATCAGAGGGAACACGCTCTGTCAAAGAGCTCCGGCAAAAGTTGTGGCAAAGTTTTTGATTTCATGATATATTTATGGGTCGCTTCCGTTTGCTCCTTTGGGTAATAAACTTTTGCCTAAAAAGTCCAGGAAGGCTGTGGCTTACGAGCTGATGCTGCTCCACCTACACTTCCGCAAACTGCTCTGCTTGCAACACGCTTTAAAGGATTGCACAGAAAAAACAGTACACAATTTACAAAGAGCGCACATTGCGTATACGTTATGCTGGCCCAGCACAACAATTTAAATGATGACAATGATGATGATGATGCTGATGATGATGATGATGCTATTGCATGACGCTTCTTTAGTGATTCCTGTGGTCGACGGCACGCAGCATTCATGTGTGGCATTGCCCGTGCGAGAAAGGGAGCCTGCTGCAAGCTATTGATAACGGTGCCAGGCAAATAACAATATTGAAATAGCGGTGGCAACAACCGCTGTATGCCACTTAACCTAGTCTGCGCTTAAGCTGCCTACGATTTAAAGTGTTGACAGCAAAAAATCATTCTGAATTTGATTCCAGTTTTGAGAATTTAATTTTAAGGCGATTTTCTATTTTATCTAAGTGTGCCTTGCGGCATGCAACAGTTTTAATTTGACATTCCAACAAGGCATTCTCTATGCAGGATGCCATTATTCATTCATTCATTAATTATGCCAAGCAACAGGATAATCAGATAAGCCTGCCACAAACTCGCACACACGAGGTGAACAACAATGTGTGGCAAGCGGCAAGCGTCTGTCCAGGTAGTCGAGGACATCAATTGAAATTGGGTTTTTTTTGTGTGTGCCAGGCTAATGGAAAAATCGCTTGGGCATAAAATCAATTAAATATTAAATAAACGTTATCAGCACAAATAGCAATTTAAACCCGCCCGCTCACCGCTCGCCGCTCGCCGCTCGCCGCTCACCGCTCGCCGCCCGCTCGGCTACGGTTCAAGTGAAATGCAAACACAGCCGACTGCGAACTCGTTTCGAACTTTATGATGAGTCCCGGCGTAATCCTCGCAATTATGTATGTGCCGCAGTCAGAGGCAAGCCATGTAGCGCAAACATTATCTCAATATTGCATGGAAGGGAGAGCAGTAAATGAACCGATAAGCAACGTTGAGCCACCCAAAAACGGACACAGGCAAAACACACACACAAGTACTTTGATCAACTCGACGTGCTTCTGCATGTTGCATGAAAATTGATATGTGAAAAGGATGCCGAGCAGGTGCACAAGAGCATCTGCATATACGTATATGAGTGGCTGGCAAAAAGACTAATTATGTATTCATTAAAATGGCAAATGCCAGCCAGGACCATCACCCCCATAAGATACCCATACAAAGCAAATAGGAATACTCTGCTCCTGAGAGAGAGACAGTGGGTATATGCTGCTCAGGATTATCTATTTACTCGTTGTAGTATAATGTGTGGAATATGCAATATGGAATCTCAGATGGCTTCATCATCTTCATTTCCATGAGACAAACATGTTATTTATTGATCAATCCTTCTCTATATATATATATATATATCCAAACATTTGGAATTTCCTGTTAATCAAAGTAGGTCTCTATAACCGAGCATGATTCGAATTCATTACACTTATAGATTTCGTTCAACAACAAACTGAATAACAACGATACAAAAATAAATTTCAAGTTCAATTGAGAAACAAAATTTAGCCAAGTCATATAAATATGGCCGATGTGAATATGCCCCGGCTGCCGCGCAGATCACTGCGATGTGAACGTTATACTCTGCCCAGCATAATGGAGGAACCGATGGACTGGGAGGATTCACCTCCAGAAATGCCCTTGATAATACCGGAAGTGTCGCAGGTCTGTGCAGGTTCCGCAACGCAAACGATAGACGATACATATATGGACTGGGAGGATTCGCCTGTTGCGGAACTCCCTGAAATGAAGTCAGCAACAACGCCAAGAAACCTCCGAGAAAACTACCAATTTATGCGCTTTCCAAATGGAAAATGAACATTGAAAAGAGGGCGTATATGGATATACTCTATTAGCTGCGTGAGCAGAGTATAAATACACAGAGCGTAGCTGCAGGCTGTGAAGGAGGCAGCGCTTACAATTTTCGAGCTGAATTTTGACCAGTCTTTTTTTGTAAGCAAATTTGAAGAGCAAACATTAAAAATATTTGGATTGCGGAAAGCAGCTCAAACATTTCAATCAGTTCGTTTTTTGTCTATGCTATTTCAAGCACATTTTCAAGCATTTTTTGCGAGTTCAAAATTGTTTATTGAAAATCTACTTAAAGCTAGGAATATAAATTGGTTGGTGGGTGTGGTTGGCTCATTCGGTTTGAGTGGGATTAGTAGGAGAAGACGCCAAAGACGGATTTGAAGAAGCGATAGATGGGCTTGGGTATCTCCACGGCAAAGAGAACGGAATTATCCTCACTGGCCACCGCGGATTGGGAGCGCTCCTGCACTGACGGCTGCACAAGTTGCAGATTCCTGAAGATCTCCTGAATCTGATTGGGATTAAAGTTGCCCTCTGCCTGGTTGTTGTTGTTGCTGTCTTTCTTGTTGTAGCTGGGAGTCGGATAAATAACGGGCTGGAGCAGCAGCTGCGAGTTGCCAATGTTTTCATCAATTTTACTGGTTGAATCCTCAGACTTATTCTGTTGCTCATCATCACTTGTGGGGGTTGAGGCTGGTTTCCGGTTGCCTCCCTTGTCCCCTCTTTGTTGGCTGCCAGTTTCCGTTGTTTTATAGATGAAGATGTGACCAATCAGCTGAAGCGGCTGCTGCTGATTAACCTGTTGTTGCTGCTGATCAACGGCTACGGGTCTCTCGTGCATATAGAACTCTGCGGGCACACCAAAATACGGCAGCTTGTTGTTGTTGTTGTTGTTGAGCTGGTCATTTGGGGTCAACTTTGAACCAGTGAAGGAAGGCGAAGAGAAACCAGGTTTGCCTTCGGATTGATCTGGAGCAGTATTCGGGTTGAAAGGAAAACCATTTTTGTTGGGATTGTAGCCGATTGTAATGTAACCAGGCTTGCTGATGGTGCCGCTACCACTACCAGTACTACCACCGTACTTATTGCCCGTACCGCTGGGGCCTGAAGAACCGAATGGTATAAAGAAGAAGGGATGCGGAGGCAGGGGGAGCAGCGTCGGCTTGACAGAATGAAGAGGATGCGTATTCTTTACGGGTGCTTCAGTGGCGGCATTGTCGGGAATTTCAGGGCTTGGCGTCACCGCATTCGCATCGATTATATAAAACTCATCGGGATAACTCAATCCATTGGGGTGGTGTCTACCACCAGATGCAGAATGAGAGCGACCTTTGGCTTGTACCTTTTTTACAACCTGGTTGTCGCTACCTTCTACTTTTATGACGACTCCTTCGGTAGTCTCATTTGTAATCTCTTTGATAGGTTCTTCACCAGGGGTTTCCTTAGTGATCTCATTGCTGGATTGTTCCACACTTCGTTCCATAGTGATCTCATTGCTGGATTGTTCAACACTAGGTTCCTTAGTGATCTCATTGCTGGATTCTTCAGCACAGGGCTCCTCAGTGATCGCATTGCTGGATTGTTCAAAAGTGGGCTGCTTAGTGATCGCATTGCTGGATTGCTCAACACTGGTTTCCTTAGTGATCTCCATGCTGGATAGGTCAAAACGGGGTTCCTTAATGATATCCTTGCTCGGTTGCTCAACACTGGGCTTCTCTTCATCTACTCGTGTAACTGTCTGCACAAAAACCGAGCTTTCCTGTGTCCTGGCTTCTACTTGTTGTTCGGACACAGCAATTGGTCTTGGGATTTCGTCCTGAACCTCAGAAGCCACAGCTTGAAACTGGACTTGGACTGGCTTAGAGTTGTCCTCTGCAACTGGAGCTTCAATTGGAATTTGAGATTTGATTGGTTGAGGTTTTGCCTCTGGAACTGGGGCAGCTACCACTTCAGACACAGCAGTTATATCCCCGGATTTCACTGGTTTAGAGCTCTCCTCCGGAATTTCGGAAGCAAATGGAACCTGGGACTGCACTGCTTCTGGGATTTCCTGCTGCGCGTCAGACAAAATAGTTGGAACCTGGGACTGCAAGGGTTGTGGTAGTTCCGCTGGAACTGAAGCAGTATTTGAGGCCTGGGACTTCACTGTGGTTTCCTGCTGAGCTGGCTTGTAGTTTTCCTCTATAACTGGAACCTGTGACTGCTCTGTTCCTGAGATTTCCTGCTGAACCTCATTTGAATCGGCACCCAGCACTACTTGTGGTTTATCCTCTGGAACTTGGGCTGCAATTGGAGCTTGGGACTGCACTGATCTTGGGATTTCCTGCTGAACTGCAGCAACTTCCAACTCAGACACCACAGTTGGAACCTGGTACTGCACTGGCTCAGGAGATTGCTGTGGTCCTGGAGCAGCTGCCTCTTCAGACACTACACTTGGCACTTGAGGCAGCTGTTGAGGTTCTGTTTCCTTGGCAATCACATTGGACATGTTGGGTTCCTCCTGGTTTGACAGTTGCACTACATCCGCCTGTGGCACCACTTGCTCTGCTTGGGTTACCTCCGGCGCTACCGTCTGCGATACCACACTAGGTTGCTGTTCAGTTGGCAGCAACTCCGGTGCCCTGATGACACTCGCCTTAGCAGCTAGCAGCAGACCCAGCAAAACCACAAATCGCAGCGTGTATTTGAAAGTTGAATACATCTTGAGGGTTTCAGTTGCACAATTGAACTGTGTCTTACTTGCTGTCGCCAGCGACTTTTTATACGCAACGGGGACAAAGGTTTTCGCTTATCAGCCCAAAAGCAGAAAAACAGAGGAACAGAAGGAAAACAAGCAGCGAGAACCCAACATTCCAATGCCATTAGATCACAACTAGTTTTGTGTTAAGTATCCTCAGGCAAGAAGACGGTTCATATTATCAGTTTCAGCATTTCCTTCCTTTTCTCAAACGTATCGGAACAGAAATGAAATTGCACTTAAGTTCTATCTTTCGCGTGCCTTTTCGAATGGTTGTTGTTGCATTTTATGTGCAACATGAAAATGCCATTGTTTGGAAGCGCAGCAAAACGGAAATCTATGAATCGTATTGTTTGCTTTTCGCTTTTCTTATATTTCTCCTTTTTGCACACAACAAGACCAACAACAGCAAAGTTGGGGGCACAAGTGCAAAAGACTGTCAACTGTGTGGGTGGTGGCAGGGAGGAGTGGAGGGAAAACAGTGCAGTGGCAGGGTGAGGCAGGTAAATCTATTCAGCCGCATTCAAAAAATAAAAAGTGCACATCAGCTGCATATTCATGCCGCAAATGAAGCTCTTGGGCGCTTTATCTATCAACTCGGCTCGGTTTGCCTCTCTCTCATTGAGTCTCACTTGACATTTGGCATCAGCAGGTGAGCGATGAGCTGCAGCTGGCCATTGACTCGTGGAGCCGGGCTAACTGGAGTGGCATCGAATTCCCAACTAGGATTGGGTAATTGTATAGCCCGATGTGTTTGTGGCCTTTGTGTGTTTTGCAAATTTTGCATTTCACACAATTCCAACTGAAATTCCATACAAAGAGTAGAATTCCAGCTCCGAGTCGTTGACAGAGGCTCGATTGGTCAGAGGTCTATCTGAATGATTTATGACTCTGAATGATTTACACATGATGTGTGTTGCTTAGCAGATGAAGTTCAGTTTTAGATATCTTTTTGCATCTCCTTACTTAATATCCTTTCAACTAAATGCATTGGATAGGTATTTGAACGAATAACGCCAAAACTAATGCCATGAGCGACAGTGTATATATATGGAAGGCTGACAGCTGGAAATTAAGCACTCAGCTATTGAAAATTCCAGCAGAACATAAAAAAAGGGCAGTAAAACAACGTGTTCGCTGCTGCCCAGGATTGTGGAAGATGCCGCACGAAGAAGAAGCAACAGCAGAGGAGACTCCAAGCTGCAAAAGTGGCAGCTGCCAAGGAACGAAATTGTTTTGCGCAGCGGCAGATGAGCTGTTGAAATTGCAAGTGCGGCACTTGCTCAATTTTTCATGAGCCTCCCACAAGCCGAGTTGTGGAAAAAGGAAACCAATCAAAGCCGAACACGCAATGCACTAACAAAAGTTAAAGCAAAGTGTGAAAAATATATATTCGAAATCAGAGAGAATGTCCAGCAATTGGCCAGCTGAAAGGAGAAGTGTATTATTTGTCAGCTAGTCAATCAACCAATTTAGGTAGAGTAGCGCAACGATCTCTGGCTGAACCCACACACAAATTGATGGCCAATGCGAATCCGAATGTGGCAATGCATGCAAAAGGAGCCGTGCGAAATCTGTGAAAAGGTGAAATTAGCAGGCAACATCATCGTCGTCGTCGTCGTCTTCGTGGCCAGACAATAAGGCGAGCTGCGGCCCTTGACTCCAGCGAGCCGAGCACACACAGAGCACTGAATGTATGTAAATAAATGGACAACAACAACAACAAAAAAAGAAACAAAAAACGAAGGCAAATGCCAAAAGCCCAAGGCCAAGCCAGCAAACAAGCAAACCAGCAAGCAGCAAGCAGCAGGCCAGCAATCGGAGCAGCAGCCGGCCAGCTCCGTCATTCAGCTTGGAGGAGAGTCCTCCTACAGATAAGCCGCAGCGCAGTCGCAGCAGACGGGGAGACTCAAACACATTCTACGTAGCACGGCAGTTCTTCTTCATTTATTCTGCTCTTTTTTTGTTTTTTGTATATTTTTGTATACCCTGTAATCATTCAAATTGCTGAGAGATGGGCATCATCACAGTGGAGTTTATGTAACAGAGAGAATTCATCTCTGAAGTTAATCTGAAGTTAATCTAACTTAAAATCCATCTTTGGAATACATATATATACTTATATATATATATATATATATATTTAACTGTAAAGTTAACTTTAATGTATTGCCTATATCCTAACTTTAGAATACATTAAAATATTTTTTCCTAGATCAACTAATCAAACTAACCAAAAATCAACTCTATCATTTTGCTTATACCAATATTTTAACCATATCAAATAATAACTGTAAATATCGCTTTATGCAGGGATTTAGGAATATCTAGCAGTGTTTACAGAGTAACTCTTAGTCAGAAAACTCTCTGGTCTGATTGTGGTTTTTTTTTTATTTTGGAGCCTTACTCTTTTCATTTTGGGTGTGTGCTCGCTGGACGCGCGATAAGATCAATGTGTGAGCCTGGAGTCCACACGGACGGGTAGGCTGGCAGACAGATGGACTGTGGCATCTGCAGCAGGTGCTTCGCTTTCAGGTTGCGGCTGCTGTTGCAACACAATATGGGTAACGAGTTGGCCCCCAAAAAAAAACGGGCCAACTTTATCGGCGCATAATTCACACGGCTGCTTGCGGCCGAGGCAGATGTCGATGTTGATATCGAGCTGAATGTGGATGTCGATGGATGTGAAATGTGAAATGTGAATGTGAGTGTGAATGTGAGTGTGAATGTGAATGTGAGTGCGAATGTGAGTGCGAGTGTGAGTGTTAATGTGAATGTGTGGCTGACAGCGTTTTGATTGACTCACGTTGCATGGCACACACACAGAGCTGCTGCTGCCCCAAATAAATAGTTCAGCTTTGAGTAGAGCATTCAAAATTCAGTTAAAAATAATAGTTTTAAAATAAATATGCAAATTTGCTTGATCTACTTTTTTACAGTGTACTGGACCGTTAGCCAAATAGCCACTGGCTGTGGCTGCAAACGAGCGACCCACACACACACACACAGCTAACACAAAGCACACACACAACCCCTATGCCAAGTGACACACACGTAGCTACATCATGCAACATGCAACGCCAGGCACCAGGCACCATCATCAACATCAGCATCACATCCGCATCCCGAAGTATAGCACGTGCAGCTGTCCTTCGCCCCCCCCTTTAAGCTCCTGCCTTTATCATTGCTCGTCAGCGCTTAGAATTCAAAACATTTCAGACAAATTGGCGTCGCTTTCAGCAACGTGTGACAAAATGCAATGCAAACACAGGCGAGGCAACCCCAGCTTGCATCCTCCCCCCCGCGCACCTTGCCACAACTTGCATCTTTCTTTGCTCACTGGAAGAGAAAAAAAAGTAAAACTGGACAATGCAGGGGCATGCATGAGAAAAGTGCCCTTCTTTAATTTATGCCAAAACGTTGCTCAGGCAACGTTGACGACGTCATTCTGGAATGGGACCGACGACGACGACGATGATGACGACGACAGCTCAGCGGCTGGGAGTCTCCCGTAGGAGGTGTCGCTTTATATATGCAATAAATAACATGCTGAATACAGGCACAGCCACAGACACAGGCGCAGACACCAAATAGAAGCCTATGGAGGAGCAGAGGAGCAGAGGAGCAGGTTCATTGCTGCTGGCTGCCTGTGGGAAAAATGTTAACGAGCCAAGTAGTCTCATATGGCTTCAAATGTGGCAAGCGTAATAAGCGCAATGCATGAATACCATGGGCTAATTTTGGCAGCAATTTAACTAAATGTTTCTTAAATATGCAATGATTTGTGGCATGAAATTACAATTACAAAAGAGATGTGGCAAGATGGGAAATTTAAGACAAAAAATAAATGTAAAATGTAAATTATAATTTGGATGTGTTATTGCGATAGATAAATATATATAGCTAAAGATAAAGATTCAATTAAGAGATCGTTTCTCAGAGAGAATGAATGAATGCATATGTGAAGAAGAAGAACTCCGATTCATTAGTCTGAGGAGAACACTTCACGGAGGATTCACAATATGAATGGCAAATGTCTGGTCTGAATCATTTGTAAACTCTTGACATTTCTTGCCGGCAATTAAGCACTCGTCTGCCACAGTACCCGGCTACAATGCAACAATGGGGGCAGAAGCAGTTCTATGTATGTATGTATGCAGCAAGTGGTAGATGTGTAAGAAGCAAGATGCGCTTATGACACAGTCCCCAAACCCAGTGACAGTGCAACCCCACACCACACACCCCACCCACCGAAAAGCCACTTGTCTCCCCAGCTGCTGAGGCGCCACGAACAGTGTGCAACAAACCATTCATGAGACAAGCATGTGACCCATTTTTGTCCGTCCAGCAGTTGCAACAACTGCTTCTGTTTGCTGTTGCTGCTGTTGTTTGCTTAAATGTTTGCCTATATATGGCCAGAGACAGCTATATAAATATGTGAGCAGCTTTTAACACCTCAATGCTGCTGCTGCTGCTGGTGCTGCTTTTGAGTGGCATAGCGCTCGAAGCCAGACAGTGGCTCAGTTCAGGTCCCATTGGGGCACGTGCTTGAGCTGGCACTGCA
Source organism: Drosophila imparisetae (assembly GCA_035042265.1). Lineage (NCBI taxonomy): Eukaryota > Metazoa > Arthropoda > Insecta > Diptera > Drosophilidae > Drosophila > Drosophila imparisetae. The sequence goes on from JAWNLP010000126.1 coordinate 5,933,728, forward strand.
ACAAATTTGGTTGGCCGCGAACAAACAACAAATAGAAGCAGAAGCGGAAGATTTATGAAATCTAGTTGGCAAAGAATACTTTTTCAATACAAGTGCGATATTCGCAACAGACGTTGCAGCTATATATATATATATATATACATATGTATATGTATGTGGCAGGCGGGCCATTTTCAATTAAGCGAAATTAAAAATTTATTACGACCCACGACCAAAAGAAAACAAAGGCAACTTTTGTGGGCATTAAGCTGGGGCAGGATGGACGGGCACTGCAGGCACAAACGATAGCAAATAGAGAGTAAAAAAATAATACTTGGGGTAAAAAGAGATGTTTATGTTTTCATTAATACAAAAAACGAAGGGAAAAAAGTAAAAAAGCAGCGCAGGATGGGTGCAAGTGCGTCGGTGGATGATTGAGCCATGCCTGCAGCTGTTGGGCGCGGGTGGAGTAAAGGGATACCAGGGTGCAGTCCACTAACGTTTCCATGCTCTTCGCTTTCGTTTTATTTGCGTTGAAGTCTTAATCATTGAGATGACATTGTCAGGGCTGACAGACGAGGGCAACAGGAGCGGCGAAGGAGTATGAGTTGGGGCAGTCAGTTCTATGAATGTATTTTTATTGGGCTATATGCACAGCAGTCAGCAATATTTATGAGGCTTAAGTGATTATTGAATTTAATATTGCTGCCGAGCACTGAATGAAAACGAATCGCTTTGAATAATGGTGGAAAAATAAGTTGATCAGAAAGTGAAATGTATAAATTGAAAATAAATGCCATTAATCTAGCTGCTATGCAGATATGGCAATGGAACTGACATGGTATTTGTGGGATAGAATATAGAACAAGTGGAATATATATAGAAGGAAATGTTAAAGCGTTTATTGAAATTATAGATCAATCTTAAAAGATAACTACTGCGATGCAGCCCAAAACAATTCTGATCGTTCTTGCAATTTATCATCGCTTGGAAACTTAATTTTCCCATTCTGGCAGTCAGAAATAGTAAGCCACAAAAACAGAAAGGCCAAAATAGCTGGACAGCAGCTAAAAAGCCATTAATCTTTATGCATCATTTCTGTTTGTGGCAGTTAATAATGCGGCACTTGAAAGTGTTTCGCACACACGACTTAAACTGTTATTCCGGCGGTAAAGTTTGAAGCCGAAAATGTCGGTTTAATTGACATACCTTTTTCAGCACTTTTATTTTGACTGGTTGCTCTGGTTGTGCTGTCAGTGTTGTGTTTCAATTAGCATAACGAACATTTATGTGGTAGCTGCAAAGAGCACGTCGCATAAGTTTCCTTCAATTAAAACTTTTGACAAGCGTGCCACACACACAGGCACAGGCACAGGCACATTGCAACACCAGCGGCACACACTCGTATGTAGATTTCTGCCAACTTGCCATAAATTTGAATTAATTTGATTTACTTTTGTGCAGCGCTCGCAACTTTGTTGCCCTTTTTCTTTTGTTGTTGTACTTTATACGCTTTTCAAGTACATTTTAAGTAAATATAATTTAACGGTCGCACTAATAACACATTTCCGCTCTTCGCGGCGGCGGCAACAATGGCGGCTGCGTTGACTTCCGCTTACACACACACACACACCAACGCTCGCACACGCTTGCCAAAAAACACGCACACAATTACAGCTTAAGCCGGCACAAATACGTTGACGACTGTCGTTATACGTTTTTTACAACTTTTTTATTTGTTTTGATTTCGTAAGTTATTTTCATTCTTTTCAGTTTAGTTTTGTTTATTTTTTTTTGGGGGGGGAGGGAGTTAAATTTGGTAAACAAGAGGCGCAGTTCAACGTACGCTTTGAAAGTCCGATCAGCCGGCGTATTATTTGGGCGTAAAATTGTGTTAGTGAAGAGCAAGAATAGACGCAAAGCGCGCGCTGCAAGCGTTCCAAGCGCCAACGACAACAAACGCAGACTGCGAATTGTGTTTTGTGCAAACTGTTGAAAAATCGCACGGGAAAATGTGTAATGAAAACAACGCAAGCCAGCAAGCAACACACACGAAGCCAAGCAGCCAGCAGCAGCAACACACACGAAGCTGCCCAGCAAAGCAAAAGCCGAAGCGAAGCGAAGCGAACGAACAGCATCAGCAGCATCAGCATCAGCAACAACAACAATAACAGCATCCAAATGTTGCCAATGGGGGAATGTTGCTGCATGCCAGAAACGTGCGCATGAGAAAATGTTGCTGAGCATCTTGTTGCTGTTGCTGTGACTGTTGTTACGTTTTTTGTTGCCAGCGTACGTTTGTGGTTCGTTTGTGTTTTTTGCGTTTAGGCGGGAAAATATGTGTGCCGCTTTTGTTGTTGTTGCTATACTCTTGCTGTGAGCATTATCATTATATGGTGAAGCATACACCTTCAACTCTATAGACTATATATGCTTTAATTATATTTAGTATACAATTATAGGAAGGGTGTTTGAAAGGGTGTTTAAGCTTCGACTTGCTGTTGTTTTTCTTATTGTTGTTGCAGCAACAAGCTGCATGTTACAGTGATTATTTTGTCAATTGCAGTGACACAAAGGCATCTATCTATCTTTGTATCTATCCATGTATATGTATAAGTATACGTTTGTATCTTTGTATTTATCGGTACTAATGCCACAGCTATTATTCCGCTGTTGTCTTTGTTGTGTCAAAGTCGATGTTGCATCGAGTGAGCAGTGGGGGAGTCGGGAGTAGAGATAGGATAAATCATTGACTCAAAGCGAGGTTAAGTAGTTGCTGATTGTATATATAGGCTGGCTCTCGAGTGTATTGCAAGTTGGGCGCGATACTTCAAAGCAGACTCTTTGTGCAATTTCTTTCACCCCGCAACACTCGACACTTTCAGATCTCAGATCTCTTTGCCATTGCAATTAAATTGTGAAATTGATATTAACATTTACATTGTTTTTAATCATGCATTATTTACGCAAAACTGATTAGCAGCAAAACTGTTTTTGTGTGCTCTCTTTGTGTAAACTGAAAATCATTTTCCACTCTATAAACATACACTCCATCGAGGGGGGGGGAAGGAAAAAACAACTATTCAACTATTCGCAAAATTAAATTTGCATAAAGCAAACGCACACTGATACACACACACACACACACGCATGACCACAAATTGAAATGCATTTAAGTAAAATATTTAAAGCATGCAACACAACAACAAAACCTTAGCAAAAACATTTTGCGGCATTTAAAATTAACTTTAAAAAAATGGCAGAGTTTTTGTGCAAGTTTTTTAAATGGATTTTATAATCAAATAAACGGAATTTAATTTAAGCTGTAGAATTTTGATTAAATTAATAGATTTAGGATTAAAATACTGTGTGTTAAGTTAACTAAATAACAACAACCACAACTGCAATTGAAACATTCATTTTTTATGCATGCTTATTATTATTATAATTGGGGATCGTTAGCACTGCGACCTATAAGGCCCTTACTGAGCCTACAGCTCTTTCATCAATCCAAACTCCTGCACGAATGGTAAAATCTTTGTTGGGTTGAGGGTTTCTATGTGCTTGGGCCTCATGATATGCTGCCCTAGGATGCTGCATCTTTTCCTGGTTAAGGCGACGCATTCTGTTAGGATGTGCGTCGAGGATTCCTCCTCCTGTTTCTCAGTCTACAGTGTCCTGTCAATAGACCTGTAAGTATTCTGAGTCTATTCTTCCCCATGGCTATCATTTGCTTAAATCGCTTTTGATTATAGCCACCTAGGAGACTTCTGGCTTGTCGGAGTCCTGCTGTCTCAGCCCAGCTCCGTTCCCGCATCAGTCTTTCTTCATCCCTGATATATAGCCGTATTGTGTGTCTTCCTAGGCTTTCAGGGCCTATAAGGGGGCTCTGTGCCCCCAATCTTGCTTGTTGAACCCATCTTAGGGTGAGCCTATTATGTTTTCCGAGTTGGTCAAGCTTGGATCTTACTGGACTACTTTGGATGTTATTTTCGTCCCATTTAGAGCATTTACTGCTGCTTGACTATCGGAGAGGATGGATATATCCGCATTCCGATAGTGCTGTTATGCATGCTTATAATAAATAATTTAAATTTAATCAAAGCTTTAAGTTGCACTTTAAATTGCAACTTACTTCAAGTGGATTTCAGTGTGCAGCAAGAGAAAATAAATAAAAACGCGTGAAATTAGTAAAAATCATTTCAAGTGCGTCGCAACTGGACCCGCAGCAGCAGCAGCAGCAGCAGCAGCAGCAGTTGCCACGACGACAACGGCAACAGCAGCAGCCATCGAAATGCTGGTAATTAAGCGCTTTTCAGTGGAAAACACAACAAAAGAAAAAACAACAAGAAAAAACATAAAACAAGAAGGATTTCAGTAGCGAGATTCGCAACAAATTAAAATGGAATTTAAAAACAAAAAAAAAAGGACCTCAAGCAGCATGTGGGCAAGGCAGCAATGCGCGCCAAGCAAACAAGTGATGCCCCTCAGCTACAATAGGGACTACGTTTTGGGTTGCGGGCAGCGGGAGTTGGGAAAATGGGGCGTAGCGGAAGAGTGGTAAATGCTTTAAGCCGCCTGCGTCTAAAAGCAACTTCCGTTGTGTGCTGCTTGATGAACATAAAAGCAATGCAATGACACTAGCTGAAAGTGCGATGGTAGATTAATCATTGGAGATCTTTGATTAATACTAGTTCTATATTGAAAGTATCAAGCTATAGTACTATATATTACTACTACAGATTGCAGTTGAAAGTGCCACCAAGCTGTAAATCAATCCTTATAAGACAAACATATAGTAATACTAGTAATATCCTGTAAGAAGCTGCATAAAATGATGTCCAATTAAGACAGAGTTGACTACTGAGTAGCTTTAAACTTCTACTGCTACTGTTGAAACACCCCAAAGGGCTTTAAGCTTTAAATTTAACTGTTTTTATTAACGTTTTTACTGATGATTATTCCAATTGTTATGCACAATTTTATGGCTAGTGTTATTACGAGCTTAATGGCGTAATAAAATCTACTTGTTTCGCTCGTCGCCAAAAGTATGCAATGAAAATTTGCAGCGTTGATAAAAGCCACGCCCCTTGACGGGGGGCTCCCCGCTCCAACCCAGCAGCAACACGCACAGTACAAAATGTTGCGTACAACACAATACGGCAACAACAAGGAGAAGAAGAAGAGTGCACAACAAATTTCTTTATAATTTACAAAGGAAGCTCCAAGCTCAAGGAGTAAAGTGAACGCAAGCGAACACCAAACTCACACTCACACACACACTCACACACACACTCGCAAACACACACACACACAGCCACACACACATGCACACTCACGCAACTATGTAGTCCAAATGTGGCATAAACATGTGTATGCTCAGCTGCCGCCTTCGCCAAGTTGCCCGGCTGCCGAAAGGAGCAGCAAGCAAAGGATTACAGAGGAGTGGCAGGCAGATGACAGAGAGAAGCAGGCGCAGCTGGAGGAGCAGCAGGCAGAGCAAAAGGACAACTCTGCCGTTTTCCTGAAATACGTGCGTTCCTAATACGCAACGTGGTACGCCCATACATCATACGAAGGAAACTGGGGAAACGGCGCCCTGCGCTTTGTGGCCCCCGGGCAAACGTCAACACGCAGACGACAACATTGTAGGAGCCTCCGTGACATCCCCATTTTGCCACGCCGCCTGCCTGCCTCACCGAGCGACCTTGATTGCGTTTTGCAGTCGACTGACTTACAACACTCGGCTTCCACCCGCAGACAGCAAACGCAAACGCAAACGCATAAAATGTATTTAACACACAATTTATGTCTGCACGAGGCGTTTAACATTTACAGGCCAAGAGGCAAACTGGCAACCGTGCAACCGGGCAACTGGCAACTGGCAAGGGTAACGGGGCAACTCGGCAACGCAAGTTGGTGGCACATTTACACAGGTTTATTTTATTAGCGAGCGGGCGTCTCTTACAGCATGCTGGACTCTGTGTCTTCTGGTTGCGCAGTTAGCTCCCAAAATATGCATATATATTCTACACAGAAAGAAAAGAACAAGTGAAATCGATTTTTATCGAAATGAGAAAGGTTATCGATCAAATAAACGAAACTTGATGTGTAAGATTTCGAGCTCTTACAGTCAGTAAGAGAAGCAGAGACGGACATGGCTAGATCGACATAGCTGATAAGGAGTATATATATATTATGGAGTCGGCTGTGTGGTTGTGGGAACGGGTCGGACATTTCCAAAAGCCCGAACGGCTTTTTGATAATGATTTGACTTCTAGAAAATTATACCCTGAAGAGAGAGTTAAGCCTTTCGAAAGACATTATCAAAAACAAGGGCTTTCCGATCATGATTTCCAATTTCAGAGAGCAATAACTTGTTTTGGACTTTTGCTCTGCATTTGATATAGTTTTTCTCAGTGTAGCTGCTTCTGCCAGCTATCTTTTGGTTTGCCCTTCTGTTGTAGACAAGCAAATTGGCCCGCGGGGCATCAAGCAAAAATCATATGTTTTATACATGCCAAAAGTTCAACCCCACCAAACTTTTCATGTGTGTGTGTGTGCTGTGTGTGTGTGTGTGCGGTGTGTGTGTATTATTTTCTGGTGGAAAAAAGCTTAATAGACTTTACTTTAATACTGCCAGATTTTGTTGGCCTTTATGTTTGTGTTTTTCTTCTTTTCATTCAGGGTTTTCATGCTGCGCGCGGCGAAAGTTTTTATTTGGATTTTATGACTTTCAAAAGCTTTTCCAGTTTTAAGCCATGGCCAAGAATGTTGGCAACAATTTTATGATGCCGACGAGTAATCTATATTATTACAAATGATCGACTTTCGTTTGCAAACCCTTTTCATTTTATTATTATTTTTTTCTGTTGACACCTAGATGCAACATTTAAACCTTCAACTCGTGCCACAACTTAATACACTTTAGTTGATGAGGCATTTGAGAAATGTTTGAAACTTGAAAAAACCAAAAATGTTGCAACACATGTGGCAAATGCCCAACAACAGCAACAACAACAACAAAAATGAAGTATAGTAAAAGGAAAACTTTTAATTTTCCGCAAATGCTTGGGCAGGCGACAGACCCTTTTCTTAACGAGAACTTTTCATTTTTAATTAAATGGCAACCGCAGATACTCTATGCCCATACTGTCTACCTCTCTCTCTCTCTTGCTCTCTCTCTCTCTCTCTTGCTCTCTCTCTCTCTCTGTCTGTCTATGCTTGCAGCAAACAGGAAACGTGTCTGTGGCAGGAAAAAGTTTATATTTTTTTTGTTTTCTTTTTTATTTTGGAATCCCGCCTCCTACAATGAAGCTCAATTAGTTAAAGGCAGCGCGCGTTGCTCAATCAAAGACCGAAAACAACAACAAAAACAACAAAAAATGGAAACTATTTCGCTGCTGCCGCTGCTGCCCACAAATCGTGCATTATTATTTGTTTGTTTGGAGCTGCTTATCAGCTAAGCCCTGGCAGCTCCAAAAATAAAGCCAAAACGCAGCTCAGATCAGATCAGTTCAAGCGCACAGTGTGGCAAAAATCATCAGTATTTAGTTTGCAGCACACAAAATGTGATTACAGCTGCTCAAATTGTAGTTTATTAATTTAATGATTTTGAATACGTTTTGCTAGTTAATTGTGGGTGCTGGTACCACTGTGCATAGTTCGAGGCAGGCGTAGGGGCAATTGCAGTCACGCATCTCACGATTGCGCTATTATATTCTCACCTTATGATGACTGACTTCGACTCCAGCTCCAAAGCTGAATTTGCAGCCAAAACTCAAGCTAAAGCTGAAGCTGAACCTCAAGCTGTAGCTGTAGTTCAAGCCAAGGGCGCAGGCAAGGGATGAAGCTGGCAACGGGCCGGGGCACCACAACGGAAATAAAACTATAACTTCAGCGAAGTTTTCCCAACAAGCCGGGTAAACTTTTAATTATTATATTATATTGTATTCATATTTTACTCGACAAACCCCCCTTTGCGAAACGCTGCCTACGCCCCTGGCTGTAGCCGTAGCTTGCCGTAGCTGGCAAGGCAATTGAAAAGCCGCAAACAATAATTGCAGTTGCCATGGCCCAGGCCGAAAAAAAGCAAGGCAGGAGAACGCTCCCGAGCAAAGAGCTCAACTAGGTGAATACCCTGTAATAGGCCAGCAAAGAGCTCAACTAGGTGAATACCCTGTAATAGGCCAGCGAAGAGCAAAACAAAGTGCTCCAAAAATGCATAACTAGTCAAATATATTTAGAGGGACAACAAAAATCGCATTTTTTGAGGCACGAAACTGAGAAACTGAAACCTTTCACCCACTCAACAAAGTTGCTGTAATGCAACGCATCAACTTTCACCCAAATACTCGCTTACAGGGTATCCTCAAAAACCACAGCAATTTCAGCACCGCGGCTCATCCTGTTTCTGTGGAGCTCGCTGATAGACTGAGTTTAGTTGCGCTGCGTGTGGGGGGGTTATTTTAGGGAGGGTGGGCGAGGGGTTGGCGCGGTGCGAATTAGGCAAATTGTGTGCAATTTTTGTGCGCACATTTTTGGTTTTTTTTTATGTTTTTTTTGTACATGTTTTGTTTTGCTTTCTTTTGGTGGAAAGGTAAAAAGGTAAGTTAAGGGACTTAACCAACTCGATTGATTGTTTTTGCTCGTTCGGCTGGAGGTTGAAAAAAGCAAAAATCAAATAAATAAATCGTAAACAAGCCGAAGATTGCATACTCTCTAAAATTGTGCTACAAATTTAAAGAACTATCAGATTTTTCCAATGAAAATATATGGTAAAAAAGAATAGAGTTAGACAAAAAAGTTTATTATACAAAAACCAATATTTTAATCGATCGTTCCCATAGCAGCTATATGATATATTGATCCGATCCAGCCTGCTTTAATGTATCTACTATTTCCAGCAAAAAGAAAGCTTCAAAATTGAGGTTTTAGTTTTATATAGAATCAGACAGACGCCATCACATCGACATCTACTCTGCTAGTGATGCAGATCAGGCATATATATTCCTAATGGGATCAAAGATGTCTCCTTCAATGCGTCACAAACTGCATGATCAAATTGGAATACCCTTTAAGAGGGCTTAACAAGATATTCGTTGCTAGTTGCACGTAACTGTAACTGTGTTAAGATTCGTTCGTTCGGTTTTCATAACCCACGCGAGTTCACGGGTTCAGCGCTGGGGTTCAGCACTTGTGTGTCATCCACCCATCCTCCCACCCCCCCTTGCGCTACTCTCCCCTCTCAATGCATTGCATTCTATGCCCCATAGCCATTTTTAGTTGAGGAACAACAGCAGGACTACAACAACAACAACAGCAAAACTGTGGATGAGGATGAAGCAACTCCACTTCCAATCCCCTCCACACAGACACTCCTTTTGCCTACCCACTGAAGCACCTTCATTAACATACCAGCTGCAGCAACAAGAGAGAGACGGGGCAGTGGCAGCGAGTTGAGCCCGCCTATGGGTAAGGAATTTTTAGCTTCATGGCTTGGAATTTGCCTGTAATCCGATACAATTTAGCGGCTTAAAGCTTCTGCCTGCTTGACGCTCAAGTTTCTCATCATCTTTTGCTGCTGCCATTGCTGCTGCCATTGCTGCTTACTATTTGCCTGCCCCTTAGCACCCCTCACCCACCGCAGATACGCAGCGAGGCACGCGCTTGTTTCTTTTATCCGCCTTCGCTTTTGTTTCGCTTCGTACGACAAGCGTAGCTGGTTTATATTATGAGTGAAGTGGTTTGAAGCGAAGTGAGGGGAAGCTGAGGGGCTTGAGGAAGGGGTAGGGGAGTGGGTGGTTGTACAGCTGCCGCGATTAGTGATTAGATGCCACTTCAAAGACCTCTTGCCAGCATTTACATTTAAAGCGAAAATCCAACGAAGGTCACACAACATAAAAAGTTCAAGCATTCCAGAAAGTAGAAGTACAATCAAAATATTGAGGGAAGTATTTCCATATAAGGCATATGTGTTCTTGATCTGCATCTGAATCTGAAGTTGATTAAATTGCGCATAATGAAGTTGTGCAATAGTATTTAACAGGTAGAAGGAACCCATCCGTCTATGTCTGCTTGATCAGGCTCAAAAGACCGCGTCTAAAAGAGCTAGAAACTTAGAATTTGGAATGTAAGTGCTCATATTATCGATAACTAACTTTCTTAGATATCGATAAATATCGTCTTACGATTTCAATAATTAAGAACGGAGGATTTTGCTTATACATAGTATACATTGACATACTATTGAGCAACTGTATAAATTTCAGCAAGATCGGATCAGAAATACCCAAAAATATGGAATATTCAAAATCTGATTTAAATTTCTGAACAACTCCTAAAGTACACTCCTGAGTACAATTTAATTTTCAGCTGTTAACTGGGGAAATGCACTATTCAGCGTGAATTGAGATAATCTTTCGCTTTTGTCTTGCTTAAGTTGCCAAAGTGCGTAGATAGATGTACTTTAAAAGATTCCTCTTGTCATAATAATAATGGCCACCCAGTGGGTCAACTGTGTCTACTTCTGCATCTCTGCAACTGAAAGTACGTCCCAGTTTCTGCATCTGTTTCCCGTGGCAAGACGCACATCTGTGCTCATAAAATATGCCAGAAAATCTGCTTTGTTTCTCTGCTGCTGCTGCTGCTGCTGATGTTGCTGCTGCTGATGTTGCTGCTGCTGTTCTACACCCGTGCAGCACTCAGAAAAATACAAATCCAACAAGAAAAATTATCAAATATATATAATATAACCAAGACGACAGCAAGACAGACAGTGAGGCAGGCAGCGTGGCAGAGGCAGGCATACAAAATGCATGTTGCAAAGAATAACAGAAGAAAAAAAATGAAATCTAAACAATTTGCGCTTACAACATTTGCTGGGGTTTGCTCGACAAGGATAACGTAATGTATGTGGTCGCAGCAGGGGCAGGTTGAGCTACATAAATGGGGCAACAGCTCTGCTCTGCTGTTGCATATTCTTCCAGCAATAATTGTTTCCTACAACACGTAGCCAAGGATTAAGGCAGTGGCCATTAGCTTGAATGCGAGGGTTGCAATTATGAAGGATTTAAAAGGGGGACGATGTGCAGCATGGGGTGTGTGTTGCAGGTGTGTTTGTGGCAACATTACAATATTTACAAGTTTACTTCTTGATTTTTCACTTTTACACTTTTACACCCGACAAATTGCTAAGGTTGCATCCAACTTTGAATGCAATTTAATACTTAAAGGCAGAGCTCAAAATCAAATATTCACTGCGAGTATGAATATGAATATGAATGTGAGTTTGAGTACTCATCCGCCTGCTAGCCAACCAGCATATTTGTATACGGCAAACTGCAAAATTTCATTCGATTCGTAGTCAAACATCGGTCAAATGTGCACTTTATTTGCACAAGTATCTCCTGCGCTCGACTTGAGAGTTGAGCGTTGCAACAAAGCCGAAACTTTACAGTTAGCTTCTTTTTATTATGGGATTATTGATGTGTGCTTGAGTGAATGCCAAACATTCACAATTTTATTAACTTTTCTATCTCTAGTCAATGAATATTGTGTTATCCTTAGACTTTGGCATTTCTTGCGGGACTTACAATCCCAGGACTATTTCCCTAGGGCATAGGTCGAAACTTCAAAATGCCATAACTTCGTCAAAACTCAACTTAGATTAAAAAGCGAGGACTTTTTGATCATAGTTTTGCCCCTAAATCAATCGTGCATTTAAAGCTAAAAACGAGATTTGAGATCGGAAGACAAGTAAAAATTATAGGCTGAAAATCGGTATCTGGGCATAGGTCGAAACTTCAAAACGCCATAACTTCGTCAAAACTCAACTTAGATTAAAAAGCGAGGGCTTTTTGATCATAGTTTTGCCCCTAAATCAATCGTGCATTTAAAGCTAAAAACGAGATTTGAGATCGGAAGACAAGTAAAAATTATAGGCTGAAAATCGGTATCTGGGCATAGGTCGAAACTTCAAAACGCCATAACTTCGTCAAAACTCAACTTAGATTAAAAAGCGAGGACTTTTTGATCATAGTTTTGCCCCTTAATCAATCGTGCATTTAAAGCTAAAAACGAGATTTGAGATCGGAAGACAAGTAAAAATTATAGGCTGAAAATCGGTATCTGGGCATAGGTCGAAACTTCAAAATGCCATAACTTCGTCAAAACTCGACTAAGATTAAAAAGCGAGGGCTTTTTGATCATTGTTTTGCCCTTAAATCAATCGTGCATTTAAAGTTAAAAACGAGTCTCATTTCAACAAGTCCATAATCAGCGCACATAATGTATACTCCCCATCAGGAGAGTACCTTCTGCTAGGCACTTATATACAGTGGCTCACAGTTCAAGTGGATCAGTTATTTCGAGCAGTCTTGAACTGTGAGCCACTGTATATCTCACAGATACTTTTAGTACATTCCTCCCCACTTAATTGGATGCCTACCCCACTGGTGAATCAATACTTCCCGTATAAAATTGCAACTTCATTTCCTTAATGTACACAATTCAGAATTCACTTCATATTCATAAGCTGGAAACAACCCTCAGTTAAGTGAAAGATGACAACAAAATCTGAGCAGACAAAAAACACCTGCAGCAGGCCAGTGTCAAGCTCTGAGCACAGGCCAAGGGCCTTGACAAAGCAAATGCCACTTGAGGCAAGTACAAATTCCCCATTGGGGCGTGTTGTGGGTTGGCAAGGGGATGGTGAGTGTGGAGTGAGGAGTCGCAACACTAATGTGCACATAAAATCAATATACACCATCGATAGCCAACAATTTGTAAGGCTTCAACGCTTTAAGCCTGTCATTTTTTCAATTAAATTATCAAAATTACCAGGAAAGGCAGCAAAAAGACGACTTCAAATGACGACAGCAACTTTAGCACGTGCAGTCACGCAAAAGCAGGGCGGGGAGAGGGTGGCCTCGGGGAGGGTAGGGGAAGGGAGGCTCGACTTCCCATTCGTGACGTGTAGGGCCCCGTTTGCTACCTTCACCTTGGCTGCAATTAATTCAGTGTAACATAATCTTCACTCACAGGTTTTATATACGACACTAAATCAGTGTGGCTTGGGGCAGGGGCAGGGGCGTTGGCAGAGACTCCGGCAGTGCCAGTGGCAGAGGCAGAGACACACACAAAGCGGAACGACACACCGGTGTGGAGCTGGGATAGGCGTTGCCCTGCACTGATTTGCAAGCCCCAATTATGCGGGCATAAGGAAATTTAATGCGCTCTGCGTTGAATTTAATTAGTTCCATTTAAAGTACAATCAAAAAACAAAGCAGCCAAAAACCAGGAAAACATTAAATAAGTCGAGTGAGCTCAACTACGATATACCCTGCAATCAGCTGTACATATATTCTGTGAGATCAATTTGACTATAGACTGGGGAACTATGAGTTAGGTGTTTTCCAACCGATCTTGATCAAATTTGTCCAGCGTTCGTCAAATGATATTATATATATCTATCCCTCTCTATCGAAAATCGATATATAGATATTCGGTAAAGGGAGGCAGCTATCGATAAAATGAAATAAACCAATTCTCGGCGCTTGGTATAGCAAACATAGAGTCTCTAGTCTCTAGCTCTTACAGAGTCTCAGTTTCGCATATCTTGGCTCAATCAAGTCAACTGTTGATCCTGATTAAGAATATATATGTATACCTTATGGGTCGGATATGCTTTCTACTGCCTGCACAAATCCAGTATACCCTTTGTACCCATTCTATAGGGTATCAAAACAGAAAACAGACAATAACAAGCGTATGGGGAATTCTTTCCGCATATTTGCACGCCAGCCGATAATTATCGCTGGAAATTCGGTCAGAGGTTGAGCCCAAAAGGAAAAAAAACGAGGCGAAGGACAAGGAGAAGGAGCAGGAGAAGGAACAGCAACTGATCCAAAGATGCCCCAGGCACGTTTCACATGCTTCGGCTTCATCTGCATGCGGCGCTTGTCTTGTGAAACCCTTAAACACCTGATATACAACCACAGTGGTGATGGTGAGGATGAGCTGGCGGAGGAGAGGGATAGCAGGCGAGACTTGAACTTAAGCGCAGGTGGAGGTGGAGGTGGAGGCTGCCCTTGTGCGAAGATCGCTTTGCATCCAAAATGCACAACATTGAACATTGAGCGTTGAGCGTTGCACACGCACATTCATGGGCCATTTCATTTTCACTTTTGGAACATGCCCCACAGGGCTGCGAAGACAAATCACGGGGCGGTGATATTTCACGGTGATTTGTCGATTACGTGACTTTATTAACAATCATACTTATAGCCATATATATAGGGATGGTATATCGTTTGCACTTAATTGTGAATTTACAAACTGGTCTTATTAACTTTCACACTTTACATAATGGATATATATATATATATGTACATATATATCAGTTTCTATATAGAGAGTGCTAGGTTATTAATCAGATTTCAAAGTGCTATTCCATATCATATATCACATATCTTTCCAGGCTTTAGTTCAGTTTTTTATCTTCATCTTGCTTAATATCTTTCTTGGCTGTTTTTCCTTTTAGCCTATTTTGCTCATCTTTGGCTCTTTCAGTACACTTTTCATTAACTCAAATTTATCACGCTCTAATCTTGCATTATAGTCTGTCTATATATGATTGAATTATGTAAGACTTGAACTACAATCAATTAAGTTTGGACATGCACAGTCACTTTTTGGATCTGGCATTGTTTGCAGCCCTATTTCGAGTGTGACCAATGCGAAAAAAGCAATGCATTGAGGCAAGCGCTCTTAGATTGTTTTTTTGTTGCAACAATCGGATGCAACGCGTCAATTCGCTCAAGTTTTCGACATGTTGCGCATGTGATGAAGATTAAGTAGAAAATAATTACAAGCTCTCTCGATGTGTGTGTTGGGTTGCCTTTGCGGATCGCGATCACTTTGTGATATCGAGGGAGCCGCGTGTAATTACATAAATGGCTATGTCAGTGCGGTGACAGGCCGGCGTCATCGCAACTGTCAGTCAGTCAGTCAGACAGACCGAGAGAGCGAGACAGAGGCAGACAGTCTGGCTTGCAGTCTCTTCTTCCATCAGTTGATCATCAATCGTGCGAACTTTCCAGATCCATTGGCCCGCCCACTTGCCGGCGATGCGGCCCCCAAAAACCAAAGCGAAACACGTTATTTTTCCTGAGTATCACTTGCCACGCACATCTCTAAAGGAACAGAGGCATAAGGCACAGCTGCACTCAGCGAAAAAACTCTCAACTGCTTCAAAATTCAAATTTGCAACTTGATTTCTAGGTGTGTACTGAGTGTACGTTTTAGGCAGTTGGAAAGAGCAAGAAGAAAAAGTTGATTAATGATTTGAGCCACAATGAAATGCTCAGATTTGGACAGTGATTTTTCTGAGTGTACAGCGTGAGTTGTGCTTACCTGTTCGCAAAGTTGCAGCCTCTGCACATAAATCGCAAAAATAAAAAGGGCCAAATCAGCGTGTGTAAGATATATTCAATGCACACACACTCACACACACACTCGCACACACACCCATAGATACGCGGGGTGCGTCTGGGGGACGCGCCTGATTCCCCACGGTATGCCATAAATTTTAAAGTAATTTTCTCAAACCAACCTCGCATTATTTATGGGAAAATATTACGTAGCATATAAGAGAGCTGGCCCAAATACAAAAATGCGCCTGTTGCCAAGGCTAAGTTCGCCAAGAGGGGGGGCAGATAAACGCAGCCTGTTGCAAATAGCACAAAAACTATGCCAAATAGAGTAATTAAATTAAAGTGTCGTGATATACGAGAGTTCTACATATACAAACAGTCTGTGAGGAATCACAGCTAAAGATGCGCCCAGAGCTGAAAGCGGCCAACTTTCGCACAGCAATTTGCGCAGATTTGAGTTATTGGCCAGAGTCTGAGCCAGGTCTGCTGTATGTGTGTGTGCAACAGGTCACGATTATCTGCATACGCAGCCGCCAATAATTTCAAAAATTGGCGCACTTAAAATCGAGTATCTGGGGGTGGGGTGAGTGGCATAAACATAATTTGAAAGTTATTTTGTTCGAGTCGAGAAATTATTGAGCAATATGCTGATCTGTAAAATCATAAATAAAAATATTTGTACTTAGGTTCTGCTCGTGGAGTGGCCTTCTCTCAATCTACTCCTCCACTTTCTGGCCATTTCGATAACTTTTATGTTATTAGGTGAGAGAGTTGCTTTCAGGCATCCTTTGCTTGCCTGGCTGTTTGCTTGCTTTGGTTGGTTTTGGCTGCCTTAGCTGGTTGCTTGGTTGGTTGGCTGGCTGTTTGGGTGATGCCTGCGCCTGGGGCTTAACGATTGATAAAGTCTTTTTATTTACAAGCTGATAATGATGGTGTAGGCGCAGCTGCTTTTGGCATTGCGACGCTTTTTCATATAATTTATGAGCAATTTTGTGCGGCCAGCGAAGAGCTGGCCAAGATGAGTTTCTCGACTGGCTTATTATGGCAGAATAGGTGCTGAGATTTGCCAGATATGATGAGGGTAATAAGATTCCAAAGTAGTTTTACTTGCACCAGATGCTTATCATAGTGCACTACAACTATTTTGATAACGCTGTGGAATCGCTCTGGCCGAACATCAAATACGCTGCCCAGCACTCAAACTGTGATACTAAAAATGTAATTAACACAAAATCTGCCATTAACTTGACAAGTTATTAAAGCCATTATAAAAATGTATTTAACACTAAGTATTTATCGAAAAACCAGACGGAATTCTTATGCAAAAATTGAGTTAATCGGCTTAGCCAAATGTTAAGCGAAACACTCAAAACTTTTTATGGTAGCTATATTGTGTAGTAGTTTTATAGTGATACTAAAAATGTGTTTAACAATAAGCTTGAGCACAAAATCGTCTATAGAGTAGCAATGGGATCTTGCCAACTTATTAAAGCCATAATATAAATGTACACCAAGCTCAGACTAAGCATTTTCGAAAAACAAAAAGTAATTTTTGAAGCAAAAATGTAATTTAAGAATTGTTGCTAAAACAGCTGAAAGATATTACCAAAAATACATCTAACAATAAGAATGTGCGTTGTGGAATTACCAAATTTCACCGTTCAATGCGTCACAACAATTTCGAATCAAGATCATAATACCATCCAAAAAAACAACACAAAAAAAGTTGAAGACGAAACTCGTAAAAATGTCACAACAAAATGCTGAACTCATTTTTATACGCATATCGGAACGTGGATTTTACGAGCCGCATAAAACATGCAACTTGATGGCGTTTAAGAAAAAAAGAGTCGAAGAGCAACAACAACAACAAAAAAACAGAAGACTCAAGGCACGAACTAATAACAAGAATGCCTAAATGCAGCGCATAGGCCCCAAAACGTAAAGTATCTTCAACTAGATAGACTGACAGAGAGAGAGAGAGAGAGAGAGAGCGAGAGAGAGAGAGAGCAAAAGGCAAGGCATAGGTTGTCTCATTCCCACCTAAGCCGATTATGCGCGCACAACTTTTGGGTATGGGGCAAAAGAAGATCATAAAAATGTCGCTTGGCCAGGCAAACGATCTACTAGAATCGTGTTAAGTGTGCGATGCTTGATGGGCGGAGGGGGGAGGGACTTGGGTGAGCGGGGAGAGGAGATTTGGGGTTGGGGTAAGAGCGGTGTCGATGTCATTGCTGCCTGTCTGCCTGCTTGTTTGTTTCTTTGTTTTTGTTGTTGCTGTGTTTTGTGCCGGGGCTGATGAGTGTCATTAACATCAAATTACCACAAGTCAAAGTCATGTTTGACCAAAAATAAAGAGACCGATCTTCACTAGAAAAGGCGACGCGCGACAGTTAGTTCAAAATGAAGAAGAAGAAGAAGAGTGACACAGTCATGAAAACCACAACACTGTGGTCCAAACATGTCCAAGTCGCGAAGCAAATCTAAACTGACACTTGAACACCCGGCGAAGTGAAAGAGTGATTACTGTACAGAGAATGCGCAGATAATTATATATACATATACATATGTACATATGTACAGATAGTTAACAATCAAGAGATATTACTAAAGGGTAATAAGCCAAGTAATAAAGAGTAATATGGAATATGGGAATATGGGATCACTTGGTAAACCATAAAGTTACAGGAACTATGACTGAAAAATTCCATACAACCCACGCAACTCGAACTCGTAATAAATGGCTCCACCTGTTCAAACTCTAAAACACGATCTTTCGATATACCCTGTGCCTGTTGGAAATGTGTAGAAAGGGTATCATAACAAGGTGTTGATCTGTGCAACAGCAGGGTGAATTTTCAAACCCATAAAGTCAATTTTATTAACTTTAGTTAGATTAATTGCATTTTTCTTTCAAATCGATAAATATCGATAAATCATTCAATTTTTGATTGAAGCAGATGATGGATAAAAGAGTTGATCAGTTCTAGAGATCTCATCAGCAATTGGAAAAGTATATTTTATATTTAGTTTTTAGATTTCTGAGGCATTAAGCAGCAAGCTTACAGAGTATCTACCATTCGATTCACTCTCAGCGATAGACGATTCTTACTTGTTTTAATAGATCGATCTGGTGGACGTATCTAAATCTTAAGCCCACTGAGCGTTATGCATAATTATGTTAAGCACGGCAGACTCATTCATAAATCTTTTTGGCAAACAGTTAGTCCCCACGAAAACACCGAAACACGATTGAAAACCCACCCAAGCTGAACTGAAGCAGTTGAAGCAACCAGGAGGTGTTATAGAATCAGAACTGAAAGCCAATATTTACATACAAGCTATTATTCATTAGCGGCTCAATGGGTTATTGTGAGCTGAGTTTGCTTCACGCAACATCTTTTGTAGGTGATAAAATTTGATAGTAATTTATTATGCAGCGAAACGCTCGAGACACGCTGAGCGAAGACCTGCGATTAGAGGAGTCTTATTATTATATTGCTTTGCTTCGCTTTGCTTTAGTTTGGTTTGGTTTCGTTTCGGTTTATGGGTTTTGTGTTTGGGGTTTGGGGTTTGCGAACGATATCACAAAATGAAATCAATAAACCAGTCAATAAAAACAGAAACCGAAACAATTTTAAGATGCAAATTATGCAAATGAGACGCACGGATTTCATGTACAGCCATAAAAAAAAGCACCAAAAAAACAGAAAATAAAATCACATTTTTCTCTTCCACAACTTTTCGATTTTGAAACAAATAAGTTGAGGCGCCGCGTGGGCGAACGTTTTGAGGGGGGCGTGGCTGGATAGATTTGTCAAATAAATAATTAAACAGATATGGCAAACTTACGTCGGCGCTGTGGCAACGCTGCTGAACTTGTTGTTGTCGTCGTTGTTGTTGCTAGTTCGCCTTGGGGTCGACAGAGTCGTTTCCAAAGCAACATTTTTGGAGATGCGCCGATGCTGATAAGACAACAACTGTGAATGCGGGCGACGATTGCGAAATCTTGTTCACATTTGACACACGCCGGCACATTAATTAATTAATTAACAACTCGCAACAATTTGCATAAAATTAACATATCGCTCAAAAAGTGTTTGGATCACAATTTCAAATGGCGCTCAGGGCTGCAGTAGCAGCGGCCGAGCTGCGCACGCGTCAGGAAAAGGAGTCAGTTTCGGAATCGGAGACGAGCTTGGCGCACGTGCCGCCGTTTCAAATGCAACTGTGACGCGCACGAACACGAAAAAGAGTGAAAACTGTAGACGACGACAATATCAACGCAAACGACAACAGCGACGCCGGCAGCAACAGCAACAGCAGCAACAGCAGCAGGTGTCAGCACTGCCACAGTTGGTTACAAAATGTGTGCTTAATCTCCGTCGGCGTAGTATCAAAGTGAGCTTTTTTTGATTGTGTTGTTTTTGCGCCCTCGCTTTGCGACGAATTTCCGCAAAAAGCTCTCGAATTTTAGTGTGTACTTCCGTTAAGCCGGCCACTTCTGCGCCTCACGACGGTTAATTAACGAATAAAAGTCGGTTTTGTGCGCATGGCTTAAATGTGCGGCGGCACTGCTGGAAAAAATAAAAATAAAACAAAAACAACACAAGACTGAAACAAAATCAGAAAAATGAAAAAAGAAAATATGTTACACCCAACGACGATGACGATAACGGCGACGGCAGCGTCGGCGTTGGCAGCGCCCAAGCGCACATTGGGGCCAGGTCAGTGGAAGCATAAAACAGGTGTAAAAGCGATCTCAATGAAAAGTAAAACGGTTTACAGACACAGACGGGTCAGCTCACTGTCTGTGTGTGCGTGTGTGTTTGTGTGTGTGATGAACTTGTAGCTGTTAAATTTTTACGATTTTATGGGTGTGGACAATTAGATGTTCGTAAAATTCAGTGAACGCATAAAATCTTGATAGTTTTCCATTTCTGTGTGATGCATAATTTTTAAGCTTGCCCGCATTTTTAGTGTTTATTGTTGAATGATAACTAACAAAAACTAAAATATTAAGTAAGCAATATTAATTAAATAAGCAAAATTTTAATACCTTTAAAAATTCCATTTGTTTGTGTTAATCAGAAGCGTTGCCATTCATTTTTTGCACGGATAAGCACTGTGCGCGCTCTGCCGACGTCGGCAGCAACGCATCCGCCATGTTGTTGTTGGTTTTTGTGCCAAAAAGTGTAACAAGCTGGGCGCATTTTGTTGTCTGCTCTTTCGCCCGTGCAAAAGTTCATAATGCACGCAAAGCGTTTCTTTTCTGCAGTTTTTTTTTTGTTTTTTGCTGTTTACTTGCACATTTATTGCTTTACGCTTGACGCGTTTCTCGCTGCTGCTGCTGACCAACATGCAATGTGACGTCGGCTGCGCCGTTGGCTTTTCTGGCCCTGATGCGGAAAACTTCTTCTCATTCTTCTTCTTTCTCGCGGTTGACTGTTGTCTATTTGACATATTGCACTTGCTACGCTGCCAACGTTGACGTCGGCTGCGGCGCTGTCGCTGTCGCTGCTGCTGTTCATTAAGCGAATCAACGTAGCGAAGCATAAAGGCAAATTAACATAAGACAACTTCTTTTTCGACTTCTGCTGTGGCGGAATTAAAGACCCTTTCTATTGCAACACATACACAGACATCTATTTACATATGTATGCATGTATGTGTGCGGCACAAGTAAATTGCTTTTCATGTGCGTCTAATTGCTATACAAATTTTAAACGAAACTTGGTTTTTTTTTGTTGTTTTTTTGTGACAGGTCATAGCACTGCTTCTTCTTCCTCTGTTATTGTTTGTGTTGTTACTATTACTGCTGCACAGGTCGCGGAAGCTTTGCCATTCACAATAGACAGTTTCGTCTGCACTTTGTATGCGAGTGTGTGTGTTCGTCTGTGAACCATGCAATCATCATCATCATAATCTTAATTCACTTGCGTCGGTTATTATCACTAAGTTATGTTATTTGATATACCTAAAGAACGACAAGTAACACAATATTATCAATAGACAACGTTTAATGACAACTTATGGCAATCTGTTTACAGAGCTCTGAAAGCTTATTATGCTATTAAACAGCTTTTCGATGAATGTTAACATTGCAGTTGGTACACAAATTTTACATTTATCGTAGAGCATTTAAGCTTCGACTTGCCACAAATAGTTGTTATGGTTGTTGCCTTGCGCTTGCGTGCTTCAAAATTGCTTTAAATTATGAATATTTATGTGTGCAGATGCGCAACAATATGGAGCACTACCGTGTGGCAACCACACAAGGCTTGGCTTGTGGCACTTGCTTGTCGTGTGGCAACGATGCGTTGCCATGTTAACAATATTACACAAATTGTTTGAGTACCTAAAAAAATAAAGACATCAAACACTTTTGCTAAGCAGTGAAAATGTCGCGCTTACTGAATAAGGATTATCGATCAGCTGATTTTCAGCAGCTCAGTGAGCTGATCAAAGCTCACCCGCTGATGAAGAGAACAACAACAACGGAACAGCAGCAGCAGCTGCAAAAGCTTCGCACTCCCGAATATCGCACCAAGTGCGTGATGAGAGCTTCCCTCGACGATATTGCTCTGGGTGTGAGTATGAGATGGCGAGATGGTCGAGATTTCTGTCTCTCTTTGGGATTAGCGATTTTGTATCACCCAAAACTCAGCCATCCATCGATTTCTTTATAGATCAATCTGTACAAGTTGCACTTGACCGCTGAGAAGTCCGCACCGAAGACGGAGACAACTAGTTTTGCTGCCGCTCCTCAAAGCGCACGGCAAAGTGGGAGGACACCTGCCACGCCCTTTATTAAGGTGCTGTTGCGCAAAACGCCCATTGTGATCCTATTCGAGCGTTGCAGCATGACGGCGGAGGCAGACACCGAGGAGGGTCGCCAAGTCCAGGTGGATAATCAGCGCTACGAGGAGCTGCTCTCCGGCACGGATAAAACCCGACGCACCATCGATGCGGATACGCAAACGATGACGGCTCTCATGAAATCCAGATTGGTGAACACGGAACGTCTGCGCACGGATAATGTGGCATCGTATGTCTCCAATTTCGAGATGTTCGATACGTACAAGGATCTGCAGTCCTCGACGAAGAGTGTGGAGGTGCAGGGTGCCCAGAAAATGGAGGTGACCACCTATAAAGTTGGTGGCATCGACCAGTTTATAGCCATCAATAAGTTGCCCAGTTTTCGGGTCGCCCTCATGCTGACCATGCGCATCCTCGCCAGCAATGTTTTTGAACCGCAACAGCGGCGTTTTCGCAACATGACACCACCTGATCCTCTGGCCGAGGATGTCAAGTTCAAGTATCGTTTGCGACTACTGTGGCGATTGAGTGCTCCGTCAGCCAATTCCGGCGTGCAGCAGGCGGTGACTTCCGTCTGCTTCTGTCCCAGCAATGGAGACATCCTGGCCGTCTCCTATGGCATCTATACGTGTGCCCGGTCTGCTCGTAGCCCCAGCTGTGGCTATGTCTATGTGTGGAACATTAAGAATCCCGTGAATCCGGAACGTTGCTACGACTACCGGGTGGCCGTGGTCACTGTTCAATTCTCACCGGTGGTGCCACAGTTGCTGGCCATTGGTCTCCACAATGGCGACATTGAGGTTCGGGATATCTCCCGGCCGGATCAGCCCCCGCTGGCCATCTCGCAGCGCAGCAGTTCACCTCACTTTGAGCCCGTCACGTCCATCAAATGGATTCCGCGCAGCGATGGCGATGTCTCAGCAGGTGCTGAAATTACGCCGTTTCTCGCTGCCTCCCAGGCCGGCGCTATAACCAAATATCAACTGATCAACAGTCCACATTTGTTGGGCTTCGAGCATCAGCGTTTCCAGCGTGCCGAGGGCGAGCTGGAGGGGATTCCCCTGCAGCGTCCGGCGCAGTTGGTGCCGCTGCTTGCCAATCGACATCCGCAGTGTCTCGAACTAGTGCTGGATCCAGTGCAGACAGACCTCTACTACGTGCTCACCGACGAGGGCACACTCTACAAGTGCTCCACCAACTATCCGCTGCAGCATCTGGAGCTGCGGCAAGTGCACGAAACGCCGGCGGTCTGCATGGATTTCTCACCCTGGTCCCCAAAACTGTATCTCACCTGTGGCAGCGATTGGTAATGAGCGATATTTTTTTCTGAGTGTAGGATACACTTTTTTCTTTATTTTTCTTTAGGTGCATTCGCATTTGGTTAACTGGCATCCTCTTGCCGCTAATCACGCTCCATCATCATCTGTCGCCGGTTCACTGCGCCCGTTGGAGTCGCACCCATTCGACAATCTTGGTCTCCCTCAGTCTCAACACCGTTGACATTTGGGATCTGAGGAATAGCACACTGAAACCCGTCTCATCGACCACAATTGATGCCAAGATTGACTATACGACCTTCTGGTAAGTGAACGCCTTATTTTTCCATGACTAATTCCTCATCCAATCATTCCCATCTCAGTTTTACGCACTGTGGTCGCTGCCTGGCCGTGGGCAACGAGGCTGGTCATCTGCTGATGTTGGCCTTTGAGGATATGCCCTTTCAGCCACATTTCCAATACAGGCAACTCAAACGGGCCCTTTTCAATGCTTTGGCTTTGGATCCCGATCTGCTGGAACAGGCTAAGAGCGTGGGTTTCTTTGGCTATCCTGGCGGGAATTCTAAAACAAATACTCAATAAACTGGCAAATCAATAATAAATAAATATATATGATAAATATATGTATAAAGTCTTATATTACAACCAACTCAACCACAACCCAACTAATTTGGCATTTCAAATCCAAGTCAGTCATTTGAGCCCAGTTCTGCTCCACTTTGCTATCGCTGCTAACCCCAATTGGGAGCTGCCCCTTATCAGACACTATGCATACACAATTTAAAGCACACACACCTTTAGAACACCTTGAGCGCACACCACACACCCCACACGATAGCCGCCAAGTTCAAGTCGAGGTTTGTGGTTAGCTTTTTTCCGATTTTCCGCTTTTGGGTTTTTCCTCGTATCGCTCGTATTTCAGTCGTAAGTGAAACGTTGTTGAGAATGCCCCAATTACTGCGCCAGAATCTGTTGCTGCCGGCGCCGCCAACGGTGACCCTGCACGATCCGCGGACTCATCTGCGACGGCTGCCACCTGCCTACAGCACCGCCCAGACCCCGTTCAGTCGAGACAAGGATTTTGCGCCACAGTTGCGATATCAGTTGGAGCTGCCACGCAAACCCAAGCTGCGACCCTGCAAGGTCATCTTTGTGGGTGACTGTGCTGTGGGCAAAACAGCCATCGTCAATCGGTGAGTGATCTGCCTCTCTGCACTCAGCCAAAAAATCAATCTTACTTTTTTTTCTCACTCACTGTTTGGTTTGCGTAGCTTCTGCTTTGACAAGTTCCAGTGCAACTATAAAGCAACTATTGGCGTCGACTTTGAGCTGGAGAACTTTAACATATTGGGTCACAATTTTAGCCTGGAAATGTGAGTTAAATGTGAACTATGCACGCAGCGAAAAGTGTGATTTTCAAGCATATACTTTTTGGCTGAGTGTACTTGCAGGTGGGACACAGCTGGCCAAGAGCGGTTCAAGTGCATAGCGGGCGCCTATTATCGCAATGCTAGTGGTGAGCATGGTTGCAGGTTGTCAATAATATCACTACATATTCTGCCACATTTTAGTCATTGTGGCCACCTATGATATGGCCAAGCGGGAGACTCTGGACTCCGCCAAAAAGTGGCTTTCCAGCGCTCTAAACCACAATACATCGCAAAAACCCTTAATATTTCTAGTGGGCACAAAAGCAGATCTCTTGGTAAGCGGCTTAAGCTTGTCAATATTTTTATTCTAATAATTGTACTATATATACATTTTTATATTCATTAACTTCCGCCCAGACAAAAGAGGAATTTATGAGAATGGAGCGTACTGCTGGCGTCGCAGCTGCAGAGTTGGGTGCCGAATATTGGTCGTTATCAGCGCGTTCGGGTTTTAAAATCACCGAGTTTTTTCAACGCTTAGCAGCACTGGCTTTTGAAACGGCCGCGCAGCAGCAGCTAAAAACATTCAGAAGCACAACGCAAGAGCAGACAAAACAAACAACCGAAAAGTCGCAAATATTTGGTGAGTCTTATTGCAAAATTCACACAACATTTATTAATCACTCGCAATTTCTTTTATAGATTTACGCAGCTATTTTAGCAGTCGCTCTGGCAAGCAAAAAAGTGGCTGTGCTTGTTGACAGCCTTGTTCAATTGATTTTTACTAATTTTAACAGTTATTTTTAAACTTACCGCATTCAAATAAACGTTTAAAAAAAGGGCTGCCGGATCTGATTATTTTTTACAGCTTGCCACGTAGTCATGTAGTTGCCACACTGTCCTGTTGGCGTTGCCATTTACGACGCAACCCTGTGTGAGCGTTGCCACCCGCATGACATCTGGCCACGCTACTGTCAGATTTGGCTTCCGCCGCTTTGACAACTGCCCCTCAGTTTTCCTTTTCATTTCTTTTTCTCGTAGAAATGCCACCTAAAAAGCCAACCGAGAAGTCCGGTAAGCATTTTTCATACAAAAATGCCATTAAAATGTGTGAATTAATCACTAAAATCTAAACTAATGCATGCTCAATGAGCAGCAATGTGGAGAAATGTGTGAAAGCAATAATTTCTAGCAAAAATATTGCTAAATGTGTAGCCATATTTGCGCCACGTGCGGCAAAAACAATGTAAAATGTGTATGCTATAAAATGCCGTGTGTGCCTATGTGTGTGTGACACACTCATAAATATATTAAAAACGTAAAATGTGTATAAAGTGTGCACTTCAAGTGACACAATTGAAATCCGTTCTCAACACTGCTCGAAGCGTTGTGCGTTCGTTTTTAACCTCACTCATAGTTGAAGCTGTCTGTGTTTATTAGTGTTGATTATTTTATTTATTTATTTAACAGCCAAGCCCGGCGATAAGAAGCCCGAGGCAAAGAAGCCTGCCGCAGCACCTGCGGCTGCTGCTGCTGCCAAGAAGGATGCGCCAGCTGCTGCTGCCAAACCAGCGGCTGCTGCTGCACCCAAAAAGGCTGCTGCTGCTCCGGCTAAGAAGCCCGCCGCTGCTGCTGCTGGCGCTAAGAAGCCCGCAACGGCCGCCGCTGCCAAGAAGCCCGCCCTGAAGAAGACGGTGAGCAAACCGAAGGCCAAGGATCTGAAGAAGAAACTGGGCGCTGGCAAAAAGCCACAATCGGTGCTGGCCAAACTATCGGCCAAGGCTCGTGCCGCCACCAAGGGCAAGAAGCCCGCCGCCAAGGCTGGTGCCAAGCCCACCAAGGGCACGGCTAAGGCCAAGGCAGTTGCCCTGCTCAACGCCAAGAAGGTGCAGGTTAAGGTGAGTCTCGGGAATAAATATGGATTAAAATTAAAACTAATAATTCATCGTTCTAATTGCTATAGATCATCAAGGGCGCCTTTGGCACCCGCACCCGCAAGATTCGCACCAACGTGCACTTCCGTCGTCCGACGACGCTGAAGCTGCCCCGCAATCCCAAATACCCAAGGAAATCGGTGCCCACCAGGAATCGCATGGATGCATACAACATCATCAAGTATCCACTGACCACGGAAGCAGCAATGAAGAAGATCGAGGACAACAACACTTTGGTCTTCCTCACACATCTGCGCGCCAATAAGAATCATGTGCGTGCCGCTGTCCGTAAGCTGTACGACATTAAGGTGGCTAAGGTTAACATTCTGATCCGGCCCGATGGTCAGAAGAAGGCTTATGTGCGCCTGGCGCGTGACTACGATGCTCTCGATATCGCCAACAAGATCGGCATCATATAAACAACTGGGAATGCAAACCGGAACATCGCGTTTTACATTTTCACCATAGGAGTTTTTTCTATAAACAACAAAATATTAATTAATCTATGACACGCTAGAGCGAAGATGAACGTTTGCAATGTTGTCTCTGGGTATAATAAAAACAAAAAAACACTCAAAAAAAAGGTTTGCTTTTGGTTTTCGCATATTTCTTCATCTTATTTCAGATATTTTTCAGCAAGAGGAAAACAACTTATTTAAAAAAGGTAAATTTGAAACTAATGTTTTAAGTAATTTTTTTGTAATTAATTCTGTTTTTTATCTTATATTTTTCAGTTAAGGTTCCGATATCTGGTTTTCTTTATAAGGTGTGTATTTTATTGATTTAACAAATTTGTTTCTGTATTCTGATGATATATTGTAGAGGAATCTCTTTGAGCTTCAGTCATTAGTTGCATTGAAAAGGAACATATCTCACTGACCAATAAACTTATTCCAAGTATGGATTATTTGAATATAACTTTACTAATTACAATTTTTTACTTTGCGCTTTTCAGTTTTGATCAGCAACCAGCCGTTTGTTCTCTAATAAGGTGTGTATATCTTATGGATATCATTATGTTATTTATAATGATGATTTTATAGAGTGGGAATCTCATTGAGCTTCAGTCATTCGTCGCCATGAAATCAAACATCTCTCACTGAACTCTATAAATATTATAACTTTATAGTTTTACTATGATTTCCGCTAATCGAAAGTTTGTTTTTCTTTTACAGTTTGCAGGAATGCAACTTTATGTATGCTCTATAAGGTGTGTATATTTAAATATTACGAAACCTATTTCTTTATGATGAATTTCAGAGTGGGAATCTCATTGAGCTTCAGTCATTCGTTGCCAGGAAATTAAACATCTCTAACTGATAAAATTGCTTTAGTCGTAGTCGAAACGGTTTTCAAAATAATTTTAACCAATTTATATATAATTTGTCTACTTTCAGCCAACGAAAACTGGCTGAGAATTCATTTGGGTTTAAGACAGAAGCAGCTGGTTTTAAATAAATAAAGTCGAATTATTTTTTTATACACATTTTGTTGTTTTTAATATCTGCGAAATTGTTTTCGGAACTTGTCATAATGATAATCGTCTGTGGCACGCTTGACGCCATTTGGATTCGTTTGATGTTGCGCAGATTTACTCTTGGCCTCCTTATCCTCCCGCTTGCGCCGACGCTGCTCATTGCTATCCTCGATGTTGACTGGAAAACAGCGGCAAGGATTAGGATTAAGATTGGATTAGCTAGATGGAGCAGCTTACAGCGATTGTGTTGCATGAAGTTCACAGCCATGTTGGTGGGCACAAATTGCGAGGGTCCATCCTTCTTGTTCTTGGCATCCTGGAGTAGCTTCTGCTTGGCATCCTCCGTAGCCTCAATGTTGCGTATCTTGGCGTGGATGCCCAAATCCACTTCGGGTATGCCGTTAAGCATCTGATTCGATAACATTTCCTCGGATCTGTGCGACGACGACTGTCGCAAATGATCGGGCAGTGCGTAGAGTGCCGCATCCTCGGGCGTTAAATATTTATGGACATCGGCATCGTCAGCATTATCAGCATTGTTGTCGGCTCCGCCACCTTTGCGCTTCTGAAGCTCTTGCTCAATGTATTTCATCATTTCCTCGTCTTCGTCCCGCTTATTTGTTTCGGCTGAGAACTGTGTACCGATGCCCACATCATAGGCATCTTCGGGTTCCTTCATTTTGCCCGATTTTAGTGTCTGCATATTGACCAGACCACCCATTTTCACATTGAACGGATCCTTGATGGCCAGCTCCTCTTCCGGCGCCACTTTCTTGCCCAGTGCCAGGCCCACAAGGCTGACTCCATTGGGACGCTGTCGCAAACGTTGGCGCT
Organism: Drosophila imparisetae; assembly: GCA_035042265.1. Lineage (NCBI taxonomy): Eukaryota > Metazoa > Arthropoda > Insecta > Diptera > Drosophilidae > Drosophila > Drosophila imparisetae. The sequence continues at coordinate 5,962,852 of JAWNLP010000126.1, forward strand.
CCTTGATTTCGTCTAGTGTGAGCCTTGTTAAAAGAGTCGGATTCGATAAGAGGCTAAAATATATGTATTTTTATATTTATTTATTATTTACTGTTCCTCTTTTTCGCCGTCATCGGATTTCTTGCGTTGACGTAAATTTTTGCGGGATGCTTTCTTAAAAACTACCGTTGTAGGTTTCTCAGCTTCGTCATTGCCAACTTTTTCGTCAGTCTGCATTTTATATTTTGTTCAAGGGTTGTTATAAAAAAAAGATAAATGCAAAATGCGAGTTTTGTTTACAACTCGTAGTGACTGAAATAGCGATAGTATCGTTATGCCGCAAATATATCGATACACAGAGTTGCGTTGTCGGCATCGGGTGCCATAGAAAATCGATTTTTCTTGTGTTTGCAAACTGCACATTTGGCGGAGCAGCTGCGTCCTCCAAAACGCTGATGCATACGCAAGAAAAACACTAAACGTTTAAGCCAAGCGACTAGAAGCCGCTCGAGAACATGTACAACGGCATTGGATTGACAACGCCGCGTGGCTCCGGCACCAATGGCCATGTGCAGCGCAATTGGGCGTTTGTTCGGCCAGGCAAAAAGGACAAGGACTATCGGCCCGAAGATAATATCAAAAAGCTGGACGCCCAGCTCAATCGGCCACCAAACAAAGAGATTTTGGATCATGATCGCAAACGCAAAATCGAAGTGAAGTGCATCGAATTCGAGGAAATACTCGAGAAGCAGGGGTAAGAAGCCAAGTTCAATTTGCAATTCCAATTACAATTATAATAGAGAAATATTTGGTAACAGAGCAGACCCGTCACATGTAATGCAATATTGCTGTTATATAACACCGGTCCACCCAACAACACTGTGCACATTTCAAGTTTTTTTTTTTTTGGCCAATGCACCCGTCTTGTGTGTGTGCCACTATTTACATTTGCTCCCCGCCGCTTGCTGTTTTCTGCTGTTGTGTTTGTATTGCTGCGCCTGGTAGATAACAGAGAGCGTGGCAAGCGCACGCAGGCAGAGACGCACTCGCGCTCAGCAAACAAGAGCCACCACCAAACCAGCAAACCACCTTCAACTCGAGCCACCCCCAAAACAACCCACACCTTGTTTTGCGACGCATATGAGCGCGCTCTGGTGGCGCTCTTCTCTTCCGGGTGACCCAGCCAAGACTGCCCTGGACTGGTGGTGAAAACTCAACTGCATTTCAGTTGTAGAGATTATTTCAGTAGAATCACATCCGCATAACGCGTATTAGAGCGGACAATATACTAAAAAAAAACACTGAATATTACATTTAATGTTGTTCAAGTCTAAACGAAAACCTGTTTAAAATAATACTCAAAATTCAAATCAGAGCTGTGAAATTAATCGTTTAATACTTTTGTCTAAAAGGTAAAAGGATAAAAAACTAAAAGCAGCTTAAAGCCAAATCCCAAATATATTGCATGCATAAATTATAACTGTATTTGTGAGCTTTATTTTTGTGTTTATATTTAACTTAAATTGTACTAAAATTTTACCTTTATTAATTGTTGTTCTTTTCTTGCAAAACAGACGAACACCGGAGGAGATCAAATCGCACGTGGATACGTATCGCCAGAAATTGATGGGCCAAGGCAAAACCGATTTGGCTAAGGATGAATTTGGACGTGTAGCGTAAGTAGCCAATTAATCTGAACTGAAAGACAGACCACTTGAGTGCACTTAGTATTATGTAATTTAAACAATTTATTGGGCGCCATATAAAGTTGACAAATCAATAAAACGCTTGAACCAAAAACATGCCTGTTCGCGTGTCAAAAATCTCAGCGCCAGCTGTCAACAGTGTGGCAAAATCCACATGCGCCGCCGGCTGCGCACAGCACGCGACCACAGTCCACAGCACCATCCCCATTCACACCCAGCCCCCTCCCACACACACACACGCTATGGTCCATTCGCCCAATGAAAACAGTCGGAGTTGTAGAGACAAAAAGCTGCTGGAAAAGATTTTTCAGTCACATCAAGTCTTCCAAAGCCAATGCACACAAACCAGAGGCGTTCGGCCAACGTGCTCAGGAACCACAAAATCTATAATAACAATAAATAAATATTTAAATAATACAATAACTAACACAATTAAAATAAAAGTTAAACAAGCTAAATAAAATGAAGTCGGTTCTTCTGCTGCCTGCAAAACGAGTTGCGAGATAATTTTTGGAGCGGGCTGCTGGAAAAATCAATAGCTGACACAAAAACCGAAAAACCGAATGCGAAAATGGCTGTTGAGAATGCGGCAAAGGAAAATGCAATCAATATGCATGCATTCGAGCAGCCCCTCAAGTGTGCAAATCCAACAAATCCAGAGAAATGAAGAAGAAACCTAAATATATCTAAGCAATGGGCGGCTTTTGTTGTTGGTGGTGGCTGCCTCCAGTTCGACCACCCACCCACCACCCACTAAACGGATTAGCTGCGTCGCAGTGGTTGCTTTTAATGTTGTTTCAATTGAATGCAGAGTGCAAGTGTCCCAAGTGGAGCATAGGGAGCTGCTGTGTAATGTGAGCGCGAACAGCTCAGAAACTGAAAGCAACAAATCACTAAATAAGTCTTCCAAACATAGCTCGTAATATAGTTTAGTCTTAGTCGGTAAATGGAGTGAAGTGAACGCGCTTGAAGGTTGCCACAAACGGAGTTACAAATACTTAACTTAAATATCTAAAGTCTTCCAAACAATAACAAAATAAAACAATTTATATATAAATGTAGCGGAGTGTGAAGCTATACAAATGCTAATCCATTCGTCTTCCAATTAAATCGATAAGCGTTTAAAGTTAAAACATACAAAAGTATATATATTTTTTTATAAATGATTTTAATATATATATATAAAATATAATACATCAAAATAATACTAAATAAGTTCACAAACGTGTCTATAAAATGCAAAAATAATCACAAAAGTTTCAAATGTGAAAAAAGTGCAAGAAATATAAATTGAAGTCTACGATAATACACTGTCTTCCAGATAGAAAGAGATCTAGAAAACATATATATATAAATATATTTACTAACTTATTCAAATAAATATATATATTTATAATAATCCACTGTCTTCCTGGCAAGAATTAAATATAATAATAATAATGCATCTTGCTGTATTATAAAATAAATCCACTGTCTTCCTTATAAAATTGTGGAACTAACAATATAGTTAAATATATAACGAATATTACGAAATTGATTAAAGTCAATAAATATTTTTTATAAAGATTATTGAAAACAAAAAAATATAAGTAAAGCCATAAAAATAATAATAATAATAATATTCGCTCTCTGCATAAACAACATAAACATTAACGCACTTGCCAACAACCCCTTTAAAACGAACTCTCCGTAAAACCACTCGAAAAATTGAAAATGCTCTCCTCGGAGATCTACACGAACTCAACGACGACGGCAACAGCGACGGCCACAGCAATGGCGACAGCCACCTCAACGGCAGCCACAACGACAACAACAAAAGTCTCCAACAGCAGCACATTGCATGTTGTCCTCAACAACAAGAAGAAGCGACGCAAGAAGCGACGCAAACGCGCAGGACACGCAACCGGCTGCAACAACAGCAGCAACACCAACAACAGCAACAACAACAACAGCAGCAGCAACAACAACAACAACAACAGCAGCAACAACACTAACAGCAGCAGCAATAACATTAACAGCAGCAAGGGCATCGTTGGGTGTTTGACTGGGAAATGTAAAGCACAATATTTTCAGCACGATAATCGCGAGTACATTGCCAAGTATGAGAGTTTCCACTTCACGGCGCAGGCAACGGCAACGGCGGCGGCACTCAACTATGCCGCCGTGGCTAAGAAATTCAAGCCATTACGGCCGGTTTTGGCAAGCGGCGCCAAGAAGAACAGGCGAACAGCAGTGCCCAGAAAGTTGCATGCCGACTGCGCCTGCGTCTGTCAGAGTCCAATGCGGATGATGACGCAATGCCCGCAGGAGTTGCTTCTGCGAACAGCTGTTGATGGCCAACGGGAAATGCCCGTAAATAAAACACCCAAAACAACACCCAACAACACTAAGAACAACAACAAGAAAATAAATCTGCCGGCGCTGCTCGGGGAGCTGCTCAAGCATTCGTCGAGCTCATTGCTTGAGACGCTGCTCCTCGGTGCTGGCAGCGCAGCAGTGGCGAGGTAAATATGGGAATATAGGAAGTGGATTCTTCGAGGAAGTTATTCAAATTTGGGAGAGCTTTTGAAGAGCTTTATTTTCAAAGAACAGCACCAAGTTATTTCCACAGCGTTATTATTCATATTATTTATTCTATTATTATTTATTGAAGCGAATGCTAAGCCTTCCAGCAACAGCAGCAAAGCAACACGATCGAAAAACGAGCGTGACACGAATAAATGTTTTGGCTGTAGCAACAAGAGCAATTCGACACGATCGAAAACACGAGCGCGACATGAATGAATGTTAAGGCTGCAGCAGCCAGCAGATCACCGAGCGCTCTTTGCATAAACAGAAACAGAGAGAGAGCGCTGTTAACGTTGGTGGCTGCAGTTCAATTGCCCTTAACATAATGTGAAAGTGTAATGTAATTATAATTCCATCAACTAACGCTGCGCAAATGTTAAGCTCAACCACTAAGCAGACAACTCATAGAAGCTTCAAAGCGCCTGCATGCAAATCTGCTCGTTTAACAGCAAATCTCGCTCAGCTGCTCTTCTTGTGCTGGAAACGCGGACCCAAAAGCTTATTTGTTTTACACTTAACATAATTCCTAATGTAATGTTGTTACAATTATATTAACTAACATTAGGCTATTTGTATAATAATAATACTAAATTTGAGTACTGTTTAAAGTGCAAATTAAAACAATCTCTTACATAAATTATTCATAACTAAATATTATATCCTTTTGTCATTGCAGCGCTCGCGATACCCATCAAATTGCTGAAGCACAGCAGCAGAAGAACGCCAAATTGCGCGAGGCCTTCAACATATCCGAGTACTTTGTGGAGGGCAGCAGTTTCGATTGTGATCGCAAGGCTAAGGAGGACTTGGCCAAGAGTGTGGCGCTCCAAAAAGAGCTGGACGCACAGCGCGAGAGCCTCGCAGCGGCGGCGGCGGCCGCGGCGACAACAGGCAAATTGGACAAGGAGACGGGCAAACGCTATGCCTTGCTACGCACCCCATCACGCGAGCGGGATGAGGCAGTGGCAAGTGGCAAGGCCGCTGCCAGTGGCGATGAGCGCGACCATGTGTCCAAGTCGGAAAAGAAGAAAAAAAAGAAGCGCGCCAGGGAGAGGTAAATGAAATATTTAAATCTATACACTATATGTTAATTGATATTCCATTCCCAATCACAGTTCGGCAAGTCCTGAGCGCCGCAAGGACAAGAAGAAAAAGTCGAAGAAGCACAAGAAAGAAAGGTAATAACTCGAAATAATCAGTCGCAAGCACTGAGTCTTGTCCAAGTTGTGTAGCCTCTGTGTTTATTCAACTAGTTGTTTCTTATTTACTCTTTCCAACTTCTGTTTACCAAAATACTCTTTTTGAAATCATGAATTTTTCTGTTCCCTATCTATCATTTATATATTCCGTACATTGTGAAACTGTTTGGCTTTTGATTTCCCTGTTGTTTTCCCGTTTTTTCTTTCCCTTTTCTGTTTCTATTGTTGTACTTGTTGAAAAACGTGATAAGAACAAAAAAATAAATAAGTAAACGCAAAACTGAAACGAATCTTTGTAATTAACAAACAACTGCTTAATACTTTTTGTGTTTTTCGTCTCTACTCCTTCTTTTACTACATTGCATTTGAAACTCAAACCACAAAAGGGACTCATATGAGAAAGAAAGTAAAAAGAAGCGAAAAGTTATGTACAAATGAATTTGCATACCAACCATATTATACTTAGTTTATAAATGAGCTTATACTTAACAAAAAAAAAAACAAAAAAAAACCAAAAAAAAAAAAAAAACATAAATTACTACCAAAAAATCTTATGAATGAAATGTTTCAAATGCTTTTCCAAAATGGAAAGATGAAAAGTATTATAATATACTTTTAATATCATATTTTTGCCGAAGGCATCGTTTTATTTATTGTGATATTGTGCTTAGGGTTCCAATGGGCTCTCTCTTTTAACACTAATGTCTATAAGCACACACACACTCACATACACACACACACACATATCTTCATACACATTTCTCGTTTGAAAACATTCATTTTGACCTTATCAAAAGACTTTGGGTAAGTAAAAATTCGATTTTATAATAACCAAATTGTTGTCTACTTCCAAACTCATCTTCATGACAAATTGCAACACACACTCACACACACACACACAGACACATATTTACACACAAGTTTAAGACAGTTTCGATGTTAAGGAACCAACTGTGTTTTTGCAACAATTAAAAGCGAATTACTTTCTCATCTTTCTTTCTATTATTATTGTTAACCTACAACTACTACTATTATTAAGACAATGCATTTTTGAGCAGTTTTCGATAAAGGTAAAGCACTAAAAACCACTAAAGTTAACCAACAAACAAAAAATTACCCTTTTTACCAAAGAACCAAACTTCTCTTAATGTTGCTGCCAAGCCCAAAAATAAAAAAAAAGAAAATCAATTTTTGGGCGTCCCAGTTTTTGGACTGGACATACACAAATTTCTAGCTGAAAATTGATGCAGATAAAGACCATAAGTTCCAGCACTAATCTCGTAATAAAAACATTCTACTTGCAGTAAGTCGAAGAAGAAGAAATCCCGCAAGCGTAAATATAGCGGCAGCGATAGCGCCGATAGCGATGACGATAACGAAAGCGATGACGGGGAGGAGGATGAAGAGCAGGCCAGCAGCGATGCAGAGCGTGAGTTGAAGAGTGCACGCAAGAAAGCCAAAAAGGAAAAGGTAATGCCCACACCAATTGACCTTGGGAAAAACCCAAATAAAAAAACCAAAAAAAAAAGAAAAATGAGAGCAAATTTTCAAGTACTAAACTTGAAAGTAATTTTCGAGTAATTACTGCCTATACTTGAAGAGTGCATGTGCTGTGTGCTATACTCATAACTATCATGACTTTAATCTCTAATGAATTCTAACCACTCTCAACTAATTTTCTATATAATCGCCCCCATTTACTACTATATCTATATATCTACTAACTAAACTCAGCTAACATTTTTCACCTGATGACGATCCTTTTGTAATACAATTTTAAAAAAGATTCTCTCTCAAATTCTATAAAATATATATATATATATATATATATATATGTATATAATACTTGATATTGATGATAACTCGATTGACTTTATCGTTTTTCGTTGTTTCAATTGTTCACCAAAATATTAAACATACGCCATTTCTTCTCTTGCTTATTTACTTCTTTTTCCACCAAAAAAAAAAAAAAAAAACCAAAAAATAATAATAATAATAAAGAAACATTTACTAATATAACAATAACGAAATTACTGAACTATAAAACCTGCATATAAAACATTTTCTACTACATATAAAAGCATACCAAAACTAATTAGTAATAATAGAACAAAATATATAAACAAATTCACCCCACAAATATTGTAAAAGGTAAAAAAAAGGCTTCAAACGCATACACAAAACTAGTATTATTAATTTTTCTTTAAGTTTTGATGACATTTTCAGTTCGTATAGCTAGTCGAAAAGTGGGGACTAAGCACAAGTAATATATCTGATCTCTGTGCCTAGTTCCAACTTTTTGTGTTTTTTTTTTTTGGTTTTGCTTATATCTTGTACATATAAATATATCTGAAATTTTGAGTTGAATGTAGTTTCGAAAACTTTAAAAATCAAACGAAAAAGAAAATTTATATTTTGTTTATGAAAACCCTTGGCGCTTCATTGATATAGGATAGCTTTCAAAGGCTCTCTTGTAGTTTTGTAAGTACTTTCATTTGTCTCTGTTTTCTTTAAGATATCATATATAGCATATATATATATAGTTGCGTCAACCGACTATTGTTTCTGCAATCAACAAAATCCAAAAAATCACCATTTCAAATATGTTTTTGCCGCTTGCGAAAAAAAAAAACGCTGCCAAATTTGTATGCAAGCCACAAGCGAGATATCATATGAGATATACCTACATATATATCATGCCATGATCACATATACTGAATGACAAATGTGTTTATATAATACTATATCAATTTAATGCAGTTAATTGCTAACAGTTAAACTTGTTGCAAGTTGCCCTTCAATTTGTTAATAATCCACAATCTTTTTAATTATGCAGAAAAAACGCGATAAAAAGCTCAAGAAGAAGAGTCGCGCACGTGCCAGCTCAACGGACTCGGCACGTTCCAAGTGAGTTGCAAACTGAAATCCATGTTGAACTCCCTTTTTATCAATCCATTCCTCGCAACAGCTCTCCTGTGCGCAAGTCCAAGAAATCGGGCAAAAGTCGCCAGCCGGCTGCGGATGCTGGCAGTGGCACGCCTCTGGACAATCCCTTCCGCAGTCGTTCGCCGGAGCGACGCAAGGAGATCAAGTCGCGGCGCAATGACTCCTCGCCGGACAGTCGACGGGAGAAGAGTCGTCGCCACAAGTCCAAGGAACGCCAGGCGGCAACACAAACACCACCCCAACGACAGCTCTCCAAGGAAAAGCGACAACGCTCTAAGGAGAGACAGCGCTCCAAGGAGCGTAATAGGTCCAAAGACAGAGGAAAGTCCAAGGAGCGCCAAAGATCAAAGGAGCGTCAGCAATCAAAGGAAAGGCAGCAGCGTCCAAAGGAAAAGAAGCGCTCCAAGGAGCGACAAAAGTCCAAAGAAAGACTGCGCTCCAAGGAAAGACTGCGCTCCAAGGAGAGATTAAGATCCAAGGAGAGACTAAGATCCAAGGAGAGACAAAGATCCAAGGAGAGACAAAGATCCAAGGAGCGACTGCGCTCGAAAGAGAGACCAAAATCCAAGGAGAGATTACGCTCCAAAGAGCGTTTAAAATCTAAGGAGAGAGTGCGCTCCAAAGAGAGATTTAAATCAAAGGAGCGAGTAAAATCCAAGGACGTTCTGCGCTCAAAGGAAAGACAGCGATCAAAGGAGAGATTAAGCTCCAAGGAGAGGCAGCGCTCTAAGGATAGACAGCGTCAGTCCAAAGAACGCCTCCGCTCCAAGGAACGCAACCGCTCCAAGGAAAGACAAAAGTCCAAGGAGCGACAAAAGTCTAAGGAACGACAAAAGTCCAAGGAGCGAGAGCGAGGACAAAAACGCGAGCGCAGCAAGGAGCGTCGTCGCGAGCGTCGTTCAGTTTCACGCGAGGATCGCAAACTGGGTCGCTACTCGCGCTCCCGTTCCCACTCGCACAAGAAGCCGCAGCGAAGCCCAACGCCGGTTGCAGCAGTTAACAACAGGCAACGGACACGCTCACCCAATCCGGTACAGTCGAAGAAGACGGCGGTTACGGCGGCGCCCGCATTCAATCCCTTCAAGGCTGCCGAGGACACTGTCAACGATATACTGGGCACCAAGTCCGTAATGGTGGCGCTCGAGCAGACGAAGCGCAAGCGTGCAGATTCCAGCTCGAGCTCATCCTCAAGTGACTCCAGTGACAGTTCCTCCCACAGCGAGGCAGCCACGCCCACGCCACGCAAGCAGCGGCGTCGCAGTCAAACGCCGGAACAGCCAAAGCGTGAGTTGAGTCCGAAACGGGAGGCAGGAGGAGGAGGCAACTCCCGGAAGAGCAGCAGCAGCATTGTCAAGCACGAACGCTCGGGCACGCCCCCAAAGCCCAGGTCAAAGAACAAGGACAAAGATAAGGATAAGGACAAGGACAAGGGCAACACGCCGAGTCCACGGCCAAAGCGTCGCTCGCGTAGCTCCCAATCATCCGAGCTGCACTATTCCCCCGCCGAGCGCAATCCCGAACGCTACCAGGACATTGTGCAGCCGGAGAAGAAAAGGCATCATGACCTCGCCGGCGCCGCCGCCGGCAGCACAAAACCAGCGCCAGTGGTGCGACTGCGTGCCCAAAGCGGCGACGATGGCAGCGATGCGGAGGCGACGGCCGGAGCTCTGGACGAATACCAGCAGAGCAGCAAGCGGGAGGAGCTGCAAGAGTTGCAGGAGCTGCGCATGCTCGAGCAACTGAAATCGGGCATTGCTGCGAAGGCCAAGCAAAAGATCAAAACAATGGAGAAGAATGGCGGCGGCGATGGATGCAGCAAGGATGCAGCAGCAGCCAAGGATGGCAGCCATGAAGTAAGTGGCGAGGCAGCCAGTCTGATGCTGGTGGTTAACAAACGTAACTCGCTAAATGAATTCCTTGTTGCTAACAATGTAACCGCTTTAATTAACCCACTGACAACAACAACAACCACAACAACAACGACGACAAAACTGATCTCAAGCGAGGAGCAGCAGCAATCTGACATTGAGTCTAATAAAAGGGACACAAATACGCCGCCAATTTGCAATGCGCCCCAACTGGCTGCAAATGGTGGCCCAAAGAGTCCGACTGCAACTGCAACAACAGCAACAGCCACAGCAACAATGTCAATGCCAATAGCAACAATAACAACAACATCAGCAGCAGCAGCAGCAGCAGTAGCAGCAACAACAAACGCTGCTGCTGCTGCACTAACAATGCCAATAGCAATAGCTAAATACAATCACAGACAATACCAACAACAGCAACAGCAACAATATCCGCATACGAAGCGCATCTTTCACAATCGAACGCTGAATAACAATCCCAACAGTAGACACAATACTAACCATATTAATAACAATAATATTAACAATAATCATCATGCATGTGGTGCTGGTCCTTCTCATACTAATCCTAACAACAACAACAACAACAATGCGCTGCCCTTTCTTGCCGGCACCCCGGGCACCTATAATCGTACGACGAATCGCTTGAACCACGGTCCACTCTTAACGGCCACACATTACAATATCTGCAAGAATCAGCACAATAATAGCTTGCAACCGCTGCTCGGTCGTCGTGATCATCATCATCAGCAGCTGCAGCAGCAACAACATCATCATCAGCAGCAACATCATCTCAATCGTAGTCTAAGCATGTACAATTCTAGTCTTTATGGTCCTGGGCCGCAGCAGCAAGCGCTCTTCTCAGCTGCCGGCGGCCATCATCATCAATTGCAGCAACAGCAACACCATCATCATCACCATCATCATGCCCGCCATGCGACAAGTTTGTTGTCTCTGGCAGCTGGTGGTGGTCCAAATGCGGCAGCTGCAGCAGCTGCTGCTGCCGGCCTGGCTCTGCTCGGCCATCCGTCGCCACATGGAGCGTTGCTCCAGGGTCGCAATTGTAGTAGTAACATTACCTTCAATGCGGCTGCAGCGGCTGCGGCCGTTGCGGCCAATAGTCTAAGCTATCATCATCACCACCATCACAATCAGCAACAGAAACCGAAAATTCTTATCAAACCGTTCAAAATTCACGATCCACAGCCCTTAGTTGCGGCGCTCGCGGACAGCTCGCTGGTGGATGCCATTGTCTCCAAGGTGTCAACGGCCACAGTCGCAGCGGCTGAGAGTGCCGCTCGACGCAGCCGCAGTCGTTCCCGTCGCACCAGCCACAGCCGGAGCAAGCGGCGCACAAGCAACAGTCGTCATCGCCATCGCTCCAGCAGCCGCTCCAGATCGTAAGTGTGCATGCCTTGCTAATCCCCACTTTCGATGACTTGCTAATGTCTTGTCTTGTCTTGCCTGCAGTCGCTACAGCTCTTCGAGCAGTCGCAGCGGTTCGGCCAGCTCCAGATCGCGCTCCGGCTCGCACTCGTCCCGTTCCAGCTGCACGTCGCGCAGCTCATCCGGCAGCTCGTCCAGCAGCGGCTCGGGCACATCACAATCTGGCTCACGTTCACCCTCCATACCGCGTCGTCGTGGCTCGCCCAGCTTTCTGGACAGACGTCGCATTACAAGGTAGCAACCAACTGACAGGAATCTCGAGTTTTAAATAGTTTTTTGATTATTTTATTTATTGATTTTTAATATATATTTATTTGATTTAATTACGTTGATTTTTGTAGCCGTCGCTCGCCCCGCAGCAACACCAGACGTTGAGCAGGTTGCCTCATTTCATTTCCGGTTGCTTAAATTATCCCACACGCGGCGCCTGATTTTGTTTCGGTTAATATTATTATTTTATTTCAGCCGACTCAGGAATTATAATTATATATATATTTTTTATCTAATTAAATTTTGCTTCTTCAACAATGTAATCATTTTTTCTTTCTCTGTAGCTATCCTTGTTTTATGCTTGTAAACATTATCTTTTGATTCGATTTTTCCAATTAGTCAATGCAAACAGTTGTCGTTTGTGTGTGCACTGCAATAAATTATGTCAAACTCCACGATTTATGTTCTTTCTTTAAAAGGATTTTAGTTTTTGATTTCCACACTTTTCAGTTTGGTAAGTTTCTCCAACAATCTTATGTTTTTGTTGTGCTTAATCCAAAATATTCTGCCTATCTAATCTTTGATTTTTTGGTTGATGCAGTGCACGAAAGCGACCTATACCCTATCATCATCACAAGGGATCGGGTGAGGGGGGTGGCATTGCCAATGGCGATGGCGACGACCATGCGGACAATGACGCCTCCAGCTGCTGCTCCAGCTGCTTCAGCCGCGCCAGCTCACCGGGCACACCCATCGCCCATACACCGATGCATCATAGTCGAAGTCCATCGGCGATTGCATTCTGAGTGTTAACCGATTCGTTGCGCCAAATGTGCATCGAATCTGGTGGAGCAAGCGTGGATCCCAATTAGCTCTTACTAAATCCCATAATAGTCACTAGTCATTAGACACAACACACACACACACACCCACACACTCCATTTAAATTATACCTAAGCTAATAACAATATTTGTTCTTAGACACAATCCTTAACGGCTAAGTTGTATAATTGATTTTTTCTAGGCCTTTCTTTAGTAGCTAAATAAATATGAATAATGTTGTCACGACCACGAAGATATTTAATGCCAATAATACTCGAATATACTCGATTATTTGCTAGTTTTTAAGCTGCGTTTTTAAATAAAAACTATTATTTGTTGCCATTTCAAATCGCATTCTTTTATTATAGTTAATATACAAAATTTCATTCTCTCTTTGTTCAGGCGATAAGGCGACCCTTGAGTTTCCACTTTTAGCTAATCTTAAGTGAACATGCACACATACATCAAAATCTTCCCATGAAGATATAGAAAAAGTTGTTCAAATGAACCAAGCGCAGATAAAGTACAAAATGCCTTAATTTACATTAGATAAACAAAAAAGATTGGAATTGGAATGTATCTAAGCGGTTTTGGTTGCTTTATCAGCTGCCTGCTTTTCCTGGAAGCGACGACGCTTCTTGGCCACATAGACGATCCAGATGAATGCAACAATCGACATGGTGAGCGGACGGAACATGACAGGAACATAGGCGATATTCAGGTACACAAATATGGACAAATATTGCCAGTTGGCTTTCAGCATGGGCCAATACAACTTCTCCACATTCTTCACCGCAGTGGCATGTGAATTGCCCTGGAATAGGAAGAGAAACAGAAATAGTTAAACATTCTATGATCCTCGCGCCGAAACTCACCTCGAATAGCGAAAGGGAATACAAAGACAACAGTTGATAAATGGGCGTCTGAACTAAACGCTCCGCCAGGAAAACAAGAAACTTTCTGAACTTCAAATCATGACTGATCAAACGCTCGACAGTCTGATAGAAATAATGTGGAACACTGCCGCCAAAAAGCAGACCAAACAAGGCATAGGCAAAGACGCTGTGCTGATTCAGTTTCTTGGTGCCCGCCATGCGCTGCGCGGTGACATTCGCCGAGGTGGCCAATAAGCAACTGCAAATTGAACAAGTAACCGGTCAATAAACAATTTGAGATTAGAAGACTGGAAGAACTTACGACGTTACGGATTTCGTGCGCACTGGATGATTGAAGAGCTGTTCCAGATAGGCGCCAACTAGCGAATAAATAGGCTTTGAGAGTGCCATGGCTGTGGGATAAAAGGGAATCAAATGTTTGCTACAATGCAGATTCAATGATGGGAGTCAAAGTGCAAAGTGCGCCTTGCTTATACAGTTGATAACGATCTGCAACTAGTTTGCGGTGTTCGCACATTTTACTAACCGTTTGCTTGCAGCGGCTACAAAAGACTAAGCCAACTCTCCACCTGTGATGGGTTGTTTATTTCTCTTAACTGCCAGTGTCACCACAACAATTATTAATTAAATAGCTATGGTCACACTGTCTTGCTTAGGCATTTTTGTAAGAGGTTGGCAGCACTGTCAACCACAATAATTTTCTGCTGCGCTCGAAGGAATTTGGCGACAATTTTTAGAAATACGATTTTCTTTGTTGGCCAAAGATGGAGTTTCCCAATTGTCCGGCCTCCTTGAAGTCCATCCAGCATTTTCTAAAGTTGGCACAAGAGCATGATACGCGTGACGTTATTATTGCGTATTGGGCTCGACTCTAGTGAGTACATTTTATGCGCATTTTCTGGGAAAAGAAAAAAAAACAATTTTGTTTATATATTTCTTAATTCTTTTTTTTTTTGTAAAGCGCTCTGCAAGTTGGTCTAAAAGCATCCACACAAACCGCTGAGGAGACGCAGCTGCTGCTGGGTAAGATAAAAACAATACACACACATACAAGTGTGTAAATAGTCATCATGAATGATGACTCATCCAATTTGTTTGTTTTGTTAGCTATTATGGATTGGTTGGAGCAAATGAAGAAACAGCATGCGGATAATGAAGCTTTGACCAACGACGTAGCTGCTCAGGCTCACATTGAGAATTATGCGCTGAAATTGTTTCTCTATGCCGACAAACAGGATCGCGAGGAGAACTTTGGCAAGTAAGTCAGAATTGAATTTTCCGTATTAAATGAAAATTACAATAATTTGCATACTGCGCACAGAAATGTTGTCAAGGCGTATTATTCGAGTGGAGTCCTTTACGACATATTGCTGACGTTTGGGGAGCTGAGCGAGGAGGCGGTCCACAATCGAAAGTATGCCAAATATAAGGCAGCCTACATACACAATTGCCTGAAGAATGGCGAGACTCCCATACCCGGTCCATTTCCCGACGATGAATCCGCTGAGCTGGACAATCAGCCTGGTGGTAGCAACGATGGTAATGGTGGCAGCTCAAACAGTACACCACCCGATGTGTCGTCACCGGGTGCTGCTGCTGCTGATGATGAGCCCAAGCTCGAAGATGATGAACCAGTTGAGCCCGCTTCGCCAGCGCCAACAAGTCCGTCTGTAACAGCACCCACAGCCGAGGAGGTGCTCCAGAATCCGAACAAATTGCCTAGTCCACCCGTGGATGAGGAGAAACCGGGTGGCTTTGAGCCCTACGAGCCAACAGGTCAGCTCAATCCGGCCATCTATCAGCCAATTGTGCCCGTGGCTGGGGTGCAAATAACTCCAGATCAGATGATTATTGCCCAAAAGTATTGCAAATATGCCGGCAGCGCCCTCAATTATGATGATGTGAATACAGCGATTGAGAATCTCCAAAAGGCCCTCAAACTGCTCAGCACTGGATCCGAATAGCTGTCCAAGCAAACAGACAAATAAACACACTAACTAATCCCGCACAGAGTTGATGCTTTGAGCACGCCAGAAATTTATATTCTCAATTAATGCTGGCTATTAAAAATCGATAGATGCTTTTAAACAAAAATAACAATAACAATAACAACCACGACTGATGTTGATTAATTGTTGAAAACATTGTGAATATATGAGTTATTCAAAATTTATTAAAATTGTTGCTAAAAATGTCATATGGGCATCTGATGGCTGCGTCTGCCGTATTTTAAAGGATTTATTATTATAATGCATTAATTTCATTACTCGAAAATGGTCTTTGTCTTTATAGCTAGATGAGAGAATGTTTACTATTTACTCGCTTTAATTATATTATTTATATAACTTGAACACTTTCGCAATTATTTATGATGTATGTATGTATATTATGTGTAAATTGTTGTACGAGTACTCGAGTATATATATATAGATATATGTATTCTCTATTATTTTTGGCACCAAAGTGAAAAACTGTAATTTGCTTTTGCTTTCGATTTTGATTAATTACTCTATATCATAATTTTTAATTTTTATTTAATTTATAACTAGAAATAAGAGTTCTTTCTGAGATTTTCGTTAATATTTGTTGCTGTTGTTTGTAGTTGAGGATCTGAGGATTCCTTGTTCTTTGATGCTGAGCCAATTGATCAGTTTTTGTGCTAAAACAAAGCTGTTTACAAGTGCGTCAATGAGTTTGAGGATTAGGTGACCACAGTACTTGGGGTGGCAGGCAGGTTCCAGGCTCTACTCCTGCTTGAGGCCATTCGCTTGCGGCGGATTAATCGTCGCCAGATCAGCGGCCTCCTTGCGACTTGTCTGATACCAGACAACCAGACGGCCGCCCAGCATAAAGGTGAACACCAGCGCGGGTCCGGAACGCTCGAACGGATCACTGACCATCCAATGCTGGTAGATGCCCAGCAGCATAAGCATCAGCAGCAGAACATTCGCCACATTCTTGATTTTATCTAGATATAAATTTAGTATTAATTGAAGTGCACATCTATTATCCGTACGAGATATATACTTACGATAGGGTATTAGCGCCATGGCCAGTCCGCAAACGATCTCCATGATGCCCACGGTGCGTCTATACCATTTCGAGGGTATTTTTACGCCAAACAGAGCCGTCAACGGAAATACCTTGGCATATTTCACATACTCCGTGCGCTGTAATCAAAAATGCAATCAGTTTGGGAGTTCAAAAACAAAAAGAAAAAGTATTTTTTTCAGGCAACATTTGCAACATTTTTATTGGTTATATATTTATTATCAAGCAATCACACTTTTTTCTCAGTGTAAAACATGACGACCCCAGTAGAGAGCAGTGCAAGCTGTTTATATTTAAAAACTGAAAAAACAATATTAATTTGTCATACACACTCACAAAATTGGTGGTTGGCATTCGCCAAGAATGAAATTTGAAGGTAATTATAAATGCTGCTGAATTGCAGCCGAACGGAATTGAGTATATATTTATTTTCAAATCAAATACCTTAACAAAATAAAACCAGAGAGAGAGAAAGTAAAATGGCCAATTGAGAATTCAGAAATATTTGTAAAAGTACAAGTGCAAAGAAAGTGAAAATAAAAGGAGATGTAAACAAATAAATAGTCTCATAATAAATATGAGGAAGTCTCAAGAATATGTGACACGTTTTCGCATTGTTTATATATTTCAAGTATATACATATATAAATATATATGCTCATGTTGATGAAAACAAAAAAAATTTACAAAATAAAATGTTTCGCCTACGCATTTTGCAGCATTTTCTGTTTTCATGAGCAGCGATTACATGAGGAAAAGCAATTCTCAAAAATATATGTAAAATAATGAGTAGTCCAGCAGTGTTTAGATAACAAAAATACATATATAAATATATATTCATATTCCTGAATATCATTACGTTTTCGAAAAGAATTTATGAAGGCCAGCGGTTGGCATTGAACGAGAAGGGGTCGAGTTCAATGGCGCAACTAATCATCGTTTCCAACATCATAAGCACTGGCAATTAAATTTGCTTACATGTGATTATCCCTTGCACATCCCCCCCGGTACAATAAACAAACCCATCTCTAGCTGATTAAGCTGACCCAGTTTGTTACATAAGAGCGAGCCAGTTGCCAGGACAACAGACAGCTAAACAACGTGTGAACTTATCTACTACAATCAGCTTATTTTTCAAAGTGGTAGTTTCTGCGCTCTCTCTCTCTCCCCCTTTCTCTTCTCTCGCCATCCCTCTCTCTCTCTCTGTGTGTCTGTCGCTGGTATGAAAAATCGATGAGAGTTAAAGGCGCGCCGCAAGGTAAACAAATTGCTCGCTTACCAGATCCTTGTACAGATCCTTGCTGATGTGCGGCGTCAGCTTGAGCGTGCCCACAAATATGAAGAAAAGTCCCAGCAAAATGGACAAACTCTTCAGCACAATCGTATTCGAAGCTGGCATTTTTGCTGTTTATCCTTATTTTATTTTCCACTCTAACGGTAAATTGATTTTTCACTTCACTTCACAAGCAACGAAAGCACTTTTGTTTAATGCTTACAATATTTGTATATCATTTGCACATCTCATTTGCAACAAATAGTATTTAACCAAATATGTTTTTAATTCAGCAATTGGGGTGCCACAGAGAGACAGCCTTTGGGCGCAACGGGGGAGGCGTTGCCTGTGTGTTTTGGGACTGGGACGGGACGAGTCTCATATACAGCATACAAAACACCCTATGAATACACCGGTCGCTAATTTTAGCGCAAGTCTTAGCTTTTTTTTCGTTCGTGCGAAAAGAACAACAACAACAGCAACAACAAAAATGTATTAAAATTTTTGAATGTTTGGCAAATCACTCGTTGTGGTTTTGGTATGTATAATTTTATGAATATTGTGCTTTCGCTGCCGAATTTTGCGCCGTTTTTCTTTTTTCTATATACCCGGCACACTCGCGTTCGAATTGGGACTGAGGACTGAGACTAAAAACAATCGACCAGTTGCAAAGTGTCTTTCAGTAGCAGCAGCCAGCAGAAGCAGCAGCAGCGGCAGCAGCATCCCAATGCCGAAAATCAATATGTTCTCAGAGAGCGAAACAGACAGCGACAGAGAGAGAGAGAGAGTGAGAAAGAAATAGAGAGGGAGAAAAGTGAGTCGTTATGTTGGGCGCAGGAAACAAATAACAAGAAATAACCGTAAGAAATTTGGTTTGTAGAAGTTTGCATACTCTAACAGCCTTCATTTAATTATGAATTTGATATATTTCGAAACTAAATAGATTAACAAATATAATATCTACAACGTCTCGTTTTTTTGGTAATAATCAAGAATATATATGGTATATTTATTTGCAGCAGTCATATTCAGTCACACACCTGACGACAACATTAAAGTACTCTC
Organism: Drosophila imparisetae; assembly: GCA_035042265.1. Classification (NCBI taxonomy): domain Eukaryota; kingdom Metazoa; phylum Arthropoda; class Insecta; order Diptera; family Drosophilidae; genus Drosophila; species Drosophila imparisetae. The sequence continues at coordinate 5,981,880 of JAWNLP010000126.1, forward strand.
TCTTGAAGAGTATAGCAGGAAGGCGTCCCCGACACACAGAGAAACAGCGAAAAAGAGAGAGAGAAATAAAGAGTGAGAGAGCGTGAGTAGCGAGAGAGCCGGGTTGAGTTTTCTTCTTTTTTTTGGGGTGGCGGCTTTAAAGTTGGTGTAATTAAGGCCAAAGACCCCGCAGCCAGCAGCAACCCTTACGAAATAATAGCAACAGGGCTACAGTACACATTTGGTTTGCAATAATTATATATTTTAATTTTATTCAGGTAAAAAAAACGATTTAAGAAATATTAAAGGCTAGTTTTACCAGCCCATAGGTGGTCCCGATCCCGGTGCTGGACCCGAACCACGTCGCAAGATATCCTGTGGCGGCGTCTGTACATAAATGCGCTTTGAGTCGTTGATGCGTTGATTGTGGCTTTCGATTTGCTCGCACAACTGTGCATCCTCCACCAGGGCGCGTCCCTCGTCGTACTCCAGACACGCAACCCCGTCCAATCGCTCAAGATCCAACCAGCCACGGAAACGCACACAGACCCCGTTCATGATGAAGCTAGAGCGCAAGTGAACTTTACCGCGCTCCTTGTCGAAATCGCACTCCTGCTCCTGGGCATAGGGATTGTGGTTGGCATTGAAGTACAGTTGGACATTGGTGCCCGAGACCACAAACGAGATCTCCGCATAGCCCTTCCGACAGTCCGTCACAAAACGCATCCGACGCTCGTTGATCGCTCGCTCCCGATAGCCCGTGTAACGCACTTCGCTCTCCCGGCTCAGGCGCCGGAAGAGTTCGTCGCCCTCGTATTTGGATCTCTGATCGGGCACCACTCGCGGCATTTTAAAGATGAAGCGTGGTTTGGGTTGTTCGTACATCGCCATTGTTTCGTAGGGTGGCATTATGCCACCATCTCCAAGACTTTGATGAGGATGATGATGCATTTTTTGAGATCTGAACAGTTCAATGCGTAAATTCATAATGATTTCGTTAACATATTGTGTTTGGTATTTATAAGGGATAAGTCATAACTATAGCTATACCTGTATTTTATAGTTTTATGATCGTTTGACAGCTGCAGTGACACTAATATTCATATTTTCTTGACTACCTGTGGACAGGTGTGAATTTAGGCCTCAAAACAATAGAGATCCTCATAAACATTTTCAAACCTTTAGCGACAATTTGCGCAGCATTGCCATACATTATTAACTGGCAACATTGCTTCAACACTTCGGACAGGGTGACTCGTTTCCACAAAACACTTCGGACAGGGTGACTTGTTTCCACAAAACAGCTGTTCTTTTTTTATTGAAAACTTTTTGTTGAATTTCTTCCCGACCTTTTATTTCGATTTAAGAGTAAAATAATAAAGCAATAATAGTTAACATGTCATTAGTTGCATATGCAGCGAGCAGCGACGAGGACAGTGAAAATGAGGAGGAGACCACTGGAACACAAGTGCAACTGCTGCAACCAACAACAAAGCCAGTTGGGGTGAAAGCAAAAGCTATAAATGGCCACATTAGCGATGAGGATGATGATTTCATACCGCAAGAGGTGTCGTTGCAGGAGCTACGGCCACCCAGTGGTCGGCTAACACTCTCCCTACCCAAACCCAAAGTTGCTGCCAACAAGGAGCCGGCGGAGGAGGAGCAGCAGTCAGATGAGCAAGTTACTCAAGCGTTTGCCAAGTTGCCCATGCCAAAAATTACACGGAAAACAGCTTCTATTCCCGAAGAAGCGGACGATGAGTTTCTGCACAAAAAGGCTGTACCTGCATCAGGTAGCACAGCATTGGAAAAGCCACCGGCAGCTGTCAAGGGTCGCGTGAAGATTAGCATACCATCGCTGAGGGATTTCGCCGATGTAGACAAGGAGCAGGCAGAGAAACAGGAGCAGCAGGACAAGCAGCAGCAGAAAGTCAAGTCGTCAAAGGGTTGTGGACTGCTCAGCATTCTACCACAGGCCAAATCCGAAAGGGTTTTCGTCAAGAAATCTGAACCATTGGATCAAGGAGCTGCGGCGCCTCCAAAGCCTGCTGCACCCGCTTTTGTGCCGGATACAGTTAAGCTACGACGGGCCGCACACAATACTGAAGGCGTTGATGGACTTGGACGCAAACCGCCACCCGGAAAGCAAACCAAAAGCCAACCAAATCCCAAACCAACTGCCAGCGACAGCGAGGAGGATGACGACCAGGATGAGGATGGTGATGGCGACGCTGGTGATTTCTTTTCACTCAACACCGAGCAACAGTTGCCGGCGGTTAGCAGCAATGAGATTAACGCTCTTGTTGCCAAACGTGCCGCCAAAATGGTCGAAGCCAGCCAGAAGTTCTTAGCGGACCAAAATATTGAGAAAGAGCTCGAGCAGAAGGAGGCAGCAGCAGCGGCTCAACAGCAGGCTGCAGAGGTGCAGCTAGCCCAGAAACGCTATCACTCACAACACTTAAATACGGAGGCGATGGATGCACTGGTGGGCAAGAATGCAAAGCGCCGACGCAAGGAGGCCCAGGAAATGCAACTGATTGACATATCCGGCACGCAAGTGATGCCCGATCGGGACGAATGGATGCGCACATCGCTGGCATCGGCGACCACATTTCAAGCGACTGGCGTGCTCACAGATGAGGAGCCCGTGGCGGGCACTCGACGCAAACATCAAATCACATATTTGGCGCACAAGGCCAAAGCCAATGAAGCGGAGCTGCAGGCGATGTGGTCGGCCAATAGGCAAACCCGTCGCGCCACCCAAAACAAATACGGATTCTGAACACTGTCTCATCATTCTTATATATCAATTACAAATAAAATTAGCTTAAGCACAATAAAATAAATATGGTTTATTAATTTAGCCAGCCTTCGCGTTGGCGCAGTTTGCCGCCCACATAGACGATGGCCGTGCCGAGCAGGAGGATCAGGGGCGCCATTGTAACATAGATGGGTATCTGCTGTGGATACTCGAGAGTCATGCATATCATCACTTGCGATGTGATGGTCAGCAGCACACCGCCAATGTTCCACTTGTAGAGGAATAGTAGATCAACCAATCGATTCAGGTTGCGCCACTTGCGAATGAATTTGATCAGCACGTAAATGATGAGGATGCAATCGAAGAACCAAAGCGGCGTAAACGTAACAAACCAGTTCCATGTCGTCCGTGGTGATAGACGCCAGCAGAGCAGTATAAGGAATGCCAGCACAATGAACCATGTGAATAAAGCACGGTGTGCAAGCGTCATTGTTTAATTAAAATTGCATTTTCCCAATTGCAAGCAAAATTTGTAAACAAAAGTCTGCGAATATCGTATCGATATATGTACGATAAAAGAAAATATAAGTTATCGATGTGCGTTGTCAACGAATCAGCAACAGAACATTCAAAATCGGTGTAATAGTATGCAATTGTTATTTAATTAATTTAAGCGGCATTCTAATTATATTTTTACACAGCTAATTGTGATCAAGTGTCTGTATTATCTTTTTTAATTTAAATTGTTTTTTTCTATTTGCAAGAACATTGTTTCGATATATTTGAGATATTTTCAAATATAAGATACCGATGAGCGAGTCAACGAATAAATTTTATTTATTCAGAGCAGCTGCTTTAGGCATGTCAAAACTATGTTAATGGTACGCAATCGTCATTTAAATTAATTAGGCGGTGTTCTATTTGTATTTTTATACAGCAAATTGTGAACAAGTGCTTTCTATCATGGGATATATCGACATGAATACCGTCAACAAGAAAAGTGGCAACTCTATAAATGTTGCCAATTGGAGAATTTAATTGACGTGTCACTTGGAAAATTTGTGCAATTTGAGTGCGTGTTTTTACCTAAATTAGTTAATTAAAATTAAATTAAATGTGTATTTCTTAATGTTAAATGTGCACAACACGCTGACAAGTATTTTTGTATTATTTAAGATAACAAATTGCGTCGGAGTGCTTGAGTCGCAACAGTAAAAGCAAAAACCGACAGTCTTTAGACAACAAGCAAACAGAAAGAAGAAATTGCCAACATGTTAACAAATTTCGAGTCGAAATCAGCTCGTGTCAAGGGTCTGTCGTTTCATCCGAAACGTCCTTGGATACTGACCAGTTTGCACAGTGGCGTCATCCAGTTGTGGGACTATCGCATGCACACGCTCCTCGAGAAATTCGATGAGCATGACGGACCCGTGCGTAGTGTCGCCTTCCATCAACAGATGCCCCTGTTCGTCTCCGGCGGCGATGATTACAAGATTAAGGTGTGGAACTATAAGCAGCGTCGCTGCATTTTCACACTGCTCGCCCATTTGGATTATGTGCGCACGGTGGCCTTCCATCATGAGTATCCCTGGATCCTGAGTGCGTCTGACGATCAGACGATACGCATCTGGAACTGGCAGTCGCGGAACTGCATCTGCGTGCTCACCGGTCACAATCATTATGTGATGTGCGCCCAATTCCATCCCACAGAGGATCAGATTGTGTCCGCCTCGTTGGATCAAACGGTACGCGTTTGGGACATCTCGGGATTGCGCAAGAAGAATGTGGCACCTGGTCCCGGTGGTCTGGACGAGCATCTCAAGGGTCATCCAGGTGCCACAGATCTCTTTGGCCAAGCCGATGCAGTGGTTAAGCATGTGCTCGAGGGTCACGATCGTGGCGTCAACTGGGCCAGTTTCCATCCCACCCTGCCGCTGATTGTATCCGGTGCCGATGATCGCCTCGTTAAGTTGTGGCGCATGAACGAGTACAAGGCGTGGGAGGTGGACACGTGCCGCGGTCACTACAACAATGTGTCCTGCGTGCTGTTCCATCCACGCCAGGATCTGATCATCTCGAACGGCGAGGATCGCAGCATACGCGTCTGGGACATGACCAAGCGCCAATGCCTGTTCACCTTCCGGCGGGACAACGAACGCTTCTGGATTATGGCCGCACATCCCACACTAAATCTGTTTGCAGCCGGTCACGATGCCGGTAAGTGGAGAAACCCTCAATCTTTAGCAACGATGCCAATTGGGTATATTTTTCTTTGCAGGCATGGTGGTCTTTAAGCTGGAGCGCGAGCGTCCAGCCTATGCCGTGCATGGTAATATGCTGTACTATGTTAAGGATCGTTTTCTGCGCAAACTGGACTTTACTACAACGAAGGATACAGTCGTGATGCAACTGCGTCCCGGCAAATCGCCCGTGTACAGCATGTCCTACAATCCGGCACTGAATGCGGTACTCATCTGCACGCGCACCAACAATCTGGAGAATAGCACCTATGATCTCTGCCAGATACCCAAGGATAGCGAAAGCGAGCGTCAGAATGAATCGGATAGCAAGCGGAGCTCGGGTATCACAGCCATTTGGGTGGCACGGAATCGTTTCGCTGTGCTCGATCGCAATCAGCAACTGGTGGTGAAGAACTTCAAGAACGAGGTGACCAAAAAGATACCCACCTTCTGTGAGGAGATCTTCTATGCAGGCACTGGCATGCTGCTCATCCGTGACCCCGAATATGTGACACTGTACGAAGTGCAACGATTGGTTTCCGTTGGCAGCATTAAGCTGGCCAAGTGTCGCTATGTAGTCTGGTCACCGGACATGTCGCTGGTGGCGCTGCTCTGTAAGCATTCGGTGACAATTTGTGATCGCCGGCTGCAATATCTGTGCACCGTGCAGGAGAATTGTCGCGTCAAGTCGGGCGCCTGGGATGAATCTGGCGTCTTCATCTATACGACCAGTAATCACATTAAATATGCCATCACCAATGGAGATCATGGCATCATACGCACCCTGGATCTGCCCATCTATTTGACACGGGTCAAGGGCAATCAGGTGTTCTGTTTGGATCGGGAGTGTCGCACTCGTGTCCTCCACATCGATTCCACGGAATACAAATTCAAATTGGCCCTAATTCAGCGCAAATATGATGAAGTCTTGCACATGGTGAGGAATGCCCGGCTCGTCGGTCAAAGCATCATTGCGTATCTGCAGCAGAAGGGCTATCCGGAGGTGGCTCTGCATTTCGTCAAGGATGAGAAGACACGTTTTGGCCTGGCCCTGGAGTGTGGCAATATTGAGATTGCTTTGATGGCGGCCAAAGCACTTGACGACAAGGACTGTTGGGATCGGCTGGGACAGGCGGCGCTGCTCCAAGGCAATCATCAGGTGGTCGAGATGTGCTATCAACGCACCAAGAACTTTGATAAGCTGAGCTTCCTCTACCTAATCACAGGCAATCTGGAGAAGCTCAAGAAGATGAACAAGATTGCGGAGATACGCAAGGATATTTCGGCGCAATATCAAGGCGCTCTGCTCCTGGGGGATGTGCGGGAACGCGTGAGCATTCTCAAGAATTGTGGCCAGCTATCGCTGGCGTATCTCACAGCGGCCACACATGGTTTGGGCGATCTCACCGAGACACTGGGCGCCCACATAACCGGCGAGGGCAGCACTTTGCCAGAGGTGAATCCAAATGCACAGCTCCTGCAACCGCCTGTGCCCATCCAGCAGCTGGAGACTAATTGGCCGTTACTCTCCGTCTCCAAGGGCTTCTTTGAAGGCGCCATGGTGACGCGGGCGGGCAACAGTGCCACAGCTCGCCAGGCGCTCAACATCAATGCGGATGCGGCGCTTCTCGACGAGCATAATGGCGGCGGAGATGGCTGGGGTGCTGATGCTGATCTTGGCCTGGGCGAGGACGATGATGGCGATGAGGAGATGCACGATGCACTGAGCAATGATGAGGGACACGATGAATCGGGCGGCGGCGGTGGCGGCTGGGATGTGGGCGATGATGATCTCGTCGTACCCTTGGAATTGGCCTCCAAGATCAAAGCCTCGGCGCTGGACAGCAACTATTATGCTGCGCCCAACAAGGGTCAATCGCCGGCCCAGCAATGGGCCAACAATTCGCCACTGGTGCTGGATCATGTGAAGGCTGGTGCCTTCAATAGCGCCTTCCGGCTGCTCAACGATCAGCTGGGCATCGTCAATTTCAAGCCCTTCAAAACACTATTCCTGCAGAGCTACGCCTGTTCCCGCACCAGCTACACAGCTAATCCCAATCTGCAATCCCTCAGCGGCTATCCACTACGTAATTTTGGTGAAACGAATCCAAAGCAACAACGGCCAGCGTTGGGCATCAAATTGAATGAGTTGGTGTCCCGCCTGCAGGCAGGCTACCAGATGACCACAACCGGCAAATTCACCGAGGCCATCGAGAAGTTCCACTCCATATTGATTAGTATACCGCTGCTGGTGGTGGAAACCAAACTGGACACGGCAGAGGCCCAACAGCTGCTCAAGATCTGTGCCGAGTATATTGTTGGCCTCAAGATGGAAACGGTGCGCAAGGGCATGCCCAAATCAACGCTGGACGAGCAGAAGCGTCTCTGTGAAATGGCCGCCTATTTTACACACTGCAAACTGCAGCCAGTCCATCAGATCCTCACGCTGCGCACTGCACTGAATATGTTCTTCAAGCTGAAGAATTACAAGACGGGCGCATCGTTTGCACGTCGTCTGCTGGAGCTGGCTCCACGGCCGGAGGTGGCGCAGCAGGTGCGCAAAATACTGCAAGCGTGCGAGGTGAATCCCGTCGATGAGCATCGACTGGAGTACGAGGAGTTCAATCCGTTCAACATATGCGCCATCAGCTGGAAACCGTTGTATCGTGGCAAGCCGGAGGTCAGTTGTCCGTTCTGTGGCTCCGCCTACGATCCGCAGTACAAGGGACAAATCTGCACCGTCTGCGAGGTCAGTCAGATTGGCAAGGATTGCATCGGCCTGCGCATTTCCAATCTGCAATTCCGTTGAAAACGTCAATTGTATTTTGATTTATTTTTAAAATATATATTTACCTACACATAAATATCATGCATCATATGAAATGTTAATCAGCTTTTTTATTTATAAGAATTATAACTATTGTTAATGCAAACCAATAAAAAATATTAAAATCTAAATGGAAATCGACACAAATTCAAATTCAAATTCCAATTCTTCTTCTTAATTGTTGCTTGGATACGTCGCAGCCGCTTTCGATTTGAATTCAGTCCAAATTTGATGCGTTACAAATTGCATATGAAATTGAATATACCCTTTCCATTCAGTTTGATTCACTTAATATGTAAATAAAGAATTTTGCGTCACGGAATTAATATGCGTAATTTTATTCGTGTTCATATATATATATATATATGTGTGTGTGTATATATATATTTATGTGTAAGACCTATTTCACATTAAAATGTTATGTTTGTTTTAATACCATACAAGAATACGTTAAGTAATTTACTATGAACTAATACTAAGCCTAGGCGCGTACTAATAATTTATATAATAATATATAATTTATATTCGAGCGAATCTAAAAGTCATCGAATCCGATCCGTAATCAAATCTCGCATTTTGGTGGCAAGGTTGGGTTTTTTTTTTAGTTTTTAGTTTGGAGCATTCTTCAGTTTTCCATAAAGTATTGAGTATTTGCGAATTGAGTCTCATGCTGCTGTTGCTGATGATGCTGCTGCTGCTGCTGCAGTTGGTGCTGCTGTTGCAGTTGCAATTGCTGATGATGATGATGCTGCTGCTGCAGTTGGTGCTGCTGCTGCTGGTGCTGCTGCTGTTGTTGTGACGGCGCTGATGCCGTCCAAAAGTCCAACTAACGACGCCACATGCTGGCGCCGACACCAATGCCGCCGGAGGCGACACCCCGCCGCACTGCCTCCATCTCGTCCTGGCGATTGTCGCGATAGGCACGCTTGGTATCCTCAAAATCGCGCAGCCGCTGATTATAGCGATCGATCTGATCCCGCAAAATGGCATCCTCATGCATGGCCCGCCGCTCATCGTACTCGAGACAACCGACGCCATCCAGACGCTCCAGATCCAGCCAGCCGCGGAAGCGCACACACACACCGTTCATGATAAAATAGGATTTGATGTGCACCTTGCCGTGCTCCTTGTCAAAGTCGCACTCCTTGTCGTGCAGGTACGGATTCTGATTGGCATTGAACACCAGCTGCAGATTTGTGCCCGATGCCACAAAACTGGCCTCTGTATGTCCCTCACGACAGCCGTTCATGAAACGCACCTGACGCTCCTCAATACTGCGCTCTCGATAGCCCGTATAGCGTACCTCACTCTCGCGACTTAAGCGACGAAAGAGTTCATCGCTCTCGAATTTTGACTTCTGGTCTGGCACCACCCGTGGCATTTTAAAGATGAAACGGGGCTTGGGCTGTTCGTAGAGTCCAATTGTGTCGTAGGGTATCATGTTTGCCAGTGCAGCAGCCTCGTTCATCATTTTGAAAAGTATGGTTTTCGATTTTCTTTAATTGCACGCACCACAATTTAAAGTTTGCTGGCAATTTGCAATTGCAATCTGTTGGTGCTTTTCCTTGAACTTATTTATTTATTTCAATTTGCTGCAGGAAGCAACAACGAATACAACAAAAATTATTTTGCGGTTTTGTTATACTAACCGATAGATTGTGGTGGCCTGCCGATAGACAACAACTCAAGTAGTGCTGCCACATGCTACGATTTCGGCAGTCTGGCCACGCTACGCACCATATGGTCGGAATAGCAACGCGATTGTTTGTTTACAACGTGAATTTATGCTGAGATGAGTGAAACAATTCTGCCTTTAGATGATAGCGTTGACAATGAGAAGCGCCCGCAGTTTGGTACACGTCTGCTTAAGGACGATGCCGATGTGTTCAAACACAACGCCTGGTAAATATCAAAGTAGCAAAATTTGGGAACACACCCGCAAGCGCAAGAAACCAAGCGGAGGTGGCCAACGAATACTCAGCGATGCGCGCGAGGTGTTCGAGTTTAATGCATGGTATATACTCAATTTAACAACTAATGAGTACTCTCTCACTGAAATGTGCTCAACAGGGATCACGTGCAATGGGATGCGGAGCAAGAGCAAGCTGCTCAGGCGGCTGTCGAGCTGAATTCCACCGTGAAAATGAGCGAGGATCAGCGAGAACGTTTTCAAACCGATGCGCCCAAGTTCTGGGATTCTTTCTATGGCATACACGATAATCGGTTTTTCAAGGATCGCCATTGGCTCTTCACAGAGTTTCCAGAGCTGGCACCCATGTCCGCCGAAGAGCAATCCCTGCCACGCAGCATCTTCGAGTTGGGCTGCGGTGTTGGCAACACCATCCTACCCTTACTTCAGTACAGCTGCGAGTCTCAGCTCAAGGTTTATGGTTGTGACTTCTCGGAACGTGCTATCGAAATCTTACGCAGTCAGCCGCAATTCGATGGCAAACGCTGCGAGGTGTTTGTTATGGATGCCACAGAGGAACAGTGGCAGGTGCCATTCGAGGCCAACTCCCAGGACATTATCGTAATGATCTTTGTTTTGTCGGCCATTGACCCATCGAAAATGCAACGCGTGCTGGAGAATTGTTATCGCTACCTCAAGCCTGGTGGACTGCTCGTCTTTCGAGACTATGGACGCTACGATCTGGCGCAGTTGCGCTTCAAGAGCGGCAAGTGTCTGGAGGATAATTTCTATGTGCGCGGCGATGGGACTATGGTGTATTTCTTTACGGAGCAAGAGCTGCGAGATATGTTCACCAAGGTGGGTCTGGTGGAGGAGCAGCTTATAGTGGACAGGAGATTGCAGGTGAATCGCGGGCGTTGCCTTAAAATGTATCGTGTTTGGATACAGACCAAGTTCAGGAAACCTTTGTGAAGCCACCTCTGTATCTTCCACCGGAACACTCGTACTCGTTATTATAAATAAAAGCTACTCGATACTTTTTGTCACTCCGAAGCTTTCGGTCTCGTCCTTGTTCAGTGAGCTTTTTCCACAAATACACATAACAGTTAGGAAAGCTGCAAGTTTTCGCAGTTGGCTCAAAAACGTCGTAAGTGAAAATTTTCATTGTGCTGCGTAAATTTTAATTCATTTATTATTCAAAAAACTATATACATTATTTTAATTTCAAATAAGTGCTGCGACGACTTAAGTGCATAGATTACAGATTTGAAATAGTTGCAGCAATTATTAAAAAGGAATGCTTTGAAAATTTGCCGTAAACCAACAATTGGTGTTGTGTAAAAATTTCATTGATTTTTCTGCCGTGCAAGAGCAAATTTGATTTGCCAATTTGAAAAGCCATTTACAAAGTATGAATTAAAATAAAGATTTAAAAGTGCTTTAACGTGATCCTGGGTGTATGCAACAATATTTTGTTGCTTAATATTTGTATATATGTACATATATATGTACATAAGTATGAGGAACTGTAGAGGCATTCAGACAAGTTTTGTGTGTGTGAGCGTGCTTAATTCATTTGAAGCCGCCATTCGATCTAGAATAAACATAGCGCATAAGCATTCGCATACATACTAAAAATAGTTACAACTATTTATATACTCTACCCCACAAAACAGTTGCGAACGAACGCAAAAGCCACAGAAGATTCCTTCACTGAAGCGCTGCTGCTGCTGCAAAAGCCAAGTCGTCGTGGCAATTGGTATCCGCACATATACACACAGACACATACACACAGAGTCTCTCTCTCAGACACACACACTCTCTCGCATCTGCCTTCCTGCCAGTGCCCCCGCTACAGCTGAGGAGGAGCCGTGTGTTTGTCTGTGTGCGTGTGCGTTGAGAGGCCGTTGAGAGCGCCAAATTCATTGACGAATAGCTTCCAAGCAAGAGAGAGAGAGAGAAGGAGAGCGCTTGAGAGAGCAGTGCTTTACGGTCGGTCAGCGAGATAGAGAGGAGAGCGCTTAGCCATCGATAACAAAAACAACGAATAGCGAAAAGTTGCGCTGCACCCAGTAAGCACGCCCCACTCGCCTCCCCATCCACAACCCACGCTCTCAAGTGAAAGACGTTTTGCAAGTGCATATATAAAAAAAGGTCAACGGGATACTGGACACACGGACACGGACAACAAAGTCGCAGCCGTCATCGCACTTTCAGTTCGACATCCAAATTTGTCAATACAACAACAAAATCGACAGCACTAGCAGCAGCGGCTGTAATAACAAAAGGAACAGCAACACAACCAAACAGAAAAAACAATGTGAGTAAAGGAAATTATTGATTTATCTTTCCGTCGTACGCGCCAACAAAAGAACTGCTATTTGTGTACACACAATAAAAGGGAATATGTATATAAAAAAAAAAAACAATAGTTGACCAAATAATGCATTACTATTGTCAATATGACGATAGCAAATTATCGTTGTTTGTGTTGCCATAATTGCTTGTTGTTGTTGGCAAGGCAAATAGAAGAAGCCAAATGTCCATACAGATGTCCGTATACGTCGCATCACATGGCAATTTCCCACAACCGTACCGCAAAATCGATAAAGACAAGTTCTCGTGCCCTCGTCATGACTCAGTCATGCGAATGAAACGGTTAATTTTTTTTTTAATTTTTAGCTGTTATTAACAGTGCACTCTTAACCCAAATAAGTATGCTATTTATTTTCTATTTTAAGGATTTACAATTATATTTATTTCATTATTATGTTGATATTATTATCTTTATATACGCCGCCTAATAAGAATGGGCAAGAAAGACAAGAACAAGGAATCGTAAGTGCCCAGCTCTTCCAATTGGTCCATGAGTAGAGCCCGGCTAGAAATCGAGCACTTTGTGTAGCACACACACACGCGCACATACATACATATATATATAGATATCTATCTTTTGTAATGTTGAAACCACATCTCATGAGCGTAACCAGATACAAACCCTACGAGCATCCCAGTTACTTAATTTGAGAGCTCCATGGGGAGTTGACTAGCAATTTTAGCTATATTCATTTTGAATGCTTATTATTAATGACTAATGGGGATAAATACGTCTTTGTCTGTGGCTCCGCAGGGCGGATGCTGCACCAGTTGGCGATGCACCCCCAGCCGATGGCCCACCGGCGGGCGAGGGTGCTGATGGTGAGATTGTTGGGGGACCACGCAATCCCCAGCAAATTGCGGCACAAAAGCGCTTGCAGCAGACGCAGGCTCAAGTCGATGAGGTAAGCGCAAAGAATAATAAAAACCACAAGACATGCTCTGACTCAATTTTTCCCTCTCTACCTCTGTTTCTCTCTCTCTGTTATACAGGTCGTGGACATAATGCGCACGAACGTGGAGAAGGTGCTGGAACGTGATGCCAAACTGTCGGAGCTGGATGATCGTGCCGATGCCTTGCAACAGGGTGCCTCGCAGTTCGAGCAGCAGGCGGGCAAGCTAAAACGAAAATTCTGGTTGCAGAACTTGAAGGTCGCTTATTACCAAAACCATATGTCTAAATCGAAGATTCTAACACAATTCACTTACAGATGATGATCATCATGGGCGTTATTGGACTGGTCATCGTTGGCATTATTGCAAGTAAGTTCTTCGTGCGGAAATTCCTATGTCGTTTCCAAAAACACATCCACAATACACAATCAAACAATCTTACACACACACATACATACATTCAACTCCACTCTATCCAACAAAATCCCAGAAAAAATATATTTATATCATTTTTATTTACATTTGATTTTGAATAGTACAACTGAAAACTTCTTTTTAGCCTAAATTGCGTTGATTTTTAACTACACACAAAAACTAAATTTATTTGTATTTTTTTTATTCCGTCACCGTTTTTTTCTCTAGGTAACTTTATGTAGATTGCTAAAAAAAAACCAAATATATATAGTTATAAGAAACTACTACTAATTAGTAACTTAGTTACAACAAATGCAATGCTAACAAAAATCAACCCAACAATCAGTCATTTGATGATCGTTCGCTTGCTGTACTGAATTTGAAATTGACGCCAAAACGAAAATTCTCCCCCAAAATTGTTGTCATTCGCAAATAACGAACGATCCATCGAGCAAACTAGCATCCAAATGTACTTAGCATATCATGCGATTCAACAAAAAACAAAAAAAAAATGAATATTACCTAGCTAAAAAAAAAAACTTCAACATCATCTGGTTCCATACGATACCATACAGCACCAGGTTCGGTAATTTTGTATTAAGGTCATGTATTGTTATTGTTTTTGTTTATTTATTTCCTTTATAAGTTGTAATAATTATCGTATCATTGTATATGTGTGTTTATATGTGTTTGGGTTGATATGTTTTTCGAAAAGCAGCTTACCCTGAATCAACCCCTGTCCGCTAACCAAGTAATTCGAGTGTGGTTAATCATTCACTAGTGAAAGTTAAACGATTTACTCATTTGTACCCGTAATTTGTAGGAACCATTTTTTGGTTCATATTATATTGGGATACTATATGTATTCACATATATAGTTATAGCGTAACCCGTAAATCCGTTAATCCGTAAACTTTGTCTAGTGTTTCGTTTCAAGTTTATATTTGATTTTGTTTCGATAGACATTTTATGTAACATACTCGAACCTCCTAAAAACGTAGCTGAAACATAATTCAAACTCAGGTCCAACAGCAAAACGCATAAAGTACTGCAATTTTTCTATAAGTTTTTTGTTATGATTTTCAATTGTTTTCATCGTTACAATTTTTTTCTCTACACAACACCGAAAATTTTCTAACACTTAATCCACGCCCAAAAATCTACAACCACTCCCACACCCACGGCCATAATTACTGTTACACTCACCAAACTTTTTCTCCACCAATTTACAGAGAAAGACGAAGAAAAATAATTTGTGCAAGCACTTAGCTTTATGTTTAATCTGTTTAACAATCTAAGAAACAATTATCTAAATGAAATTCACGTAAATTTTATAATTTTTTGAGGTAAAAACAAGCAAAATATTTCCAAATTCAAATATTATTGCTAGGTGCACAAATCATTTAATAGCTACTTTTCATTTGTTAACTATTGACCGCTCACATACACTCACCCTCACACACACGCACACTCAAACACATTTTAAGTAATTATGATAAATTGGTACTACTTTAATGGCTTGTACTGTATCGAAAAAAAACAAAAAACCAAAAAATGTTGCATATTCACAAATTTTTCGTAGAACCTTTCATGTCGGATGATGCTGCTGCTTCTCCACCTCCTGCTTTGCAGCAGGTTCATGCATCCGCACCAGAAACAGCACCAGCATCAGCATCAGCACCACCACACCACACACTCAAATCCGAACCACCAACGACACTCGAGAAAACTCCATTGGCTGAGAAATTGACCGATGAACCACCGAGTCCGACCGATGACGTGGCGACAGGACAATTAAAAAACGCTCACAAAACCAATCAACAACAACCAGAACAACAACAACAATAAAAGAACCACCCAACAGCACAACAACAATAACAACAACAATAACAACAGCAATTTGAACCAGAATCAAAAACATTTTACACTTTCAAAAAATATAATAACCATTAACGAACACTGTAAGCAACAGCAACAGCAAAAAATTAACATGACAGCTTATCGATATGTAATCGATTATCATTTTATCTGCATGTGTGTTGAGTTCAAGTTATCGTGCGCAAATTTCATTATCGTTTACAAATATTTGTTTATTATTGGTGTTGTTGTTTAAATATATACATGCAAGGGCGTACAAGATGAGGGGGAGGCAGATTAACCCAAAGATCCTATTATCCAATAAACCTAATATCTTAAGCATGCCGAAGATTAGAGATCGTTGCAGACCGAAGTACACCTGCTGAAATTTATAAATAATATTTTTCGGGATATAATTATTCTAGACTTAAAAGCAAATTGTAATTAATTAATTAGAATTTAATCGATATTTTTGACTACTCACAAGACTTTAAGATTTCGAACCGTCAGGTATAGTTTTAAAACTACTTTCCCCAAACTGCCTTCCCCTTTGTGAAATGCTACGTACGCTCTTGTATACATATACATATATTTTCCATATCTGGACAATTTACCTTAGTTTTAATGCACCAAACAGCTTAAGAGGGCAACGAATTCAGACTAATATGCGAGCCGGTTTGGGAAACATGAAAATTTCTACGCTTAGAATCAGCTTGTATAATTAGTTGTAAATATTTTGGAGTTGCATTGGACGCAGCTGTAATCAAAATGCTTATACAATACTCCAAAGTCCATTGAAGTGTATTATATATATATATACATATATATTTACCGTATACGTATTATCGTGTATTATTATCGTATCAATGTAATTTGTCAAAGAAATCAAAAAAAGAAAAGAAACTCATTCATATGCTGGTTGACTTACTCTTGCCCTTCTCTATCTCTCTCTTTGTTGACACACAACCACGCCACACTCACAGATAAACTAGGCCTCATAGGGGGCGAGCAGCCGCCGCAGTACCCACAGTATCCGCAGTATATGCCACCACCGCCGCCGCAACAGCAGCCACCCGCCGGAGGACAATCGGCGCTAGTCGATGATGGAGCCGGGGCTGGAGCTGGAGTCGTGGCCAAATCGGATCATGGCGGCGCATAAGTAAATCTGGACACCAGACGACCGTTTCTTGATTACAAATAATAACACAAAAAAGAAATATTAAAAAAAAACTACAAACTCAGTTGAACTAGAAAAAAGATTTCGAGAATTGCAAACCAAATAAAATTTCTACGTAAAGCTTGTACTAAAAACGATGGCATTCAAAATTGAGAGAATGCTCAAAACAAAAAAAAAATAAAACATTTTAAGTAAATTATGACTCATAACATTAATAATAAATATAATACAAAACTAAAAAAGACGCTCCGGACAAATTAAAGTTGTTGCTAATTTGTTTATGGTTACATTATTTCATGCATATACTTATATATAAAAATTACCATATATATATATATATGTATATACGAATAAAACAAAAATCTATATATATATATATATAAATATAAATTGTATTTAACATCTCTCTGTGCTGGCAACAAGGAGCGCCAGCGCTGGGCAAGGTTCAGGTTGCTTCCCAAAATGTTCGCATTCGCAGCTCTTTGAACTCAGTTTCTTCAGACTATAAAATAACGGAACAAAAAGCTTAAGCAAAATTTGCTGTAGACAAAATGTAAGCTTTTGTTCCAGCATAAAAGGATACCCCCCAAAAACAAACATATTTGAAATGTATAATCCAAAAAAAAAGAAGAGTATAGATAAAGATAACGAGAAAAACTGAAAAAGCAGAACAACAATCTAATTATTTAGAAATAAATTTAAATAAATGTATACATACAAGTTTAATGTGCAACATATTTAAAACGCAAAACGTAGTAGTCAAATGAAATAAAACCAAAAACCACATTTAGCAAAAATATACAATAAATAATGATTTGCAAATTTTCAGTTGAAGAAAATGCAGCAGATTTTGGAGAAAGCCAGAAAGAAAAACTAAGCAAAAAATGTAAACCAAAACAGTTCAACGATTTAAATTAAGCGCTTGTCACACAATTTGTTAATTATGTCTATATATTTAATTTGACAAACCAAACAGCTAAAGAAATTATATATGTATATTTCAATGTTATAAATAAAATGATATTTGGCTATTCATTTACAAGCAAAAAACCAAAAAACAAGAAAAACAAAAAAAAAACGGAATTAATTAGAGCATACATAAATGCATATACTAAACTATTTAACTATATATATAGGGATGATTACTTCATATGCCATACACTAATAAAAATTAAAGAGCATTCACAAAAGTCGTATTGACAAGCATTTCGGCAAGTAAGTAAGCCACAATAAGCACCTACTTACTGAATGTAATTGACTTGTTTAATAACAAAATAAATACATACATATTTATTACTCATCAAATCAAGCACCTGCCCCCAAAAGGACACCAAATTCAAATGAATTGAACAATACATAAAAAGGGAAAGAACAACATAACAAAAATTGATAAACAAAATGAAAAAAACACTCAAAACAAATGTGCAGGTATTTTTAGCAATATTCGTAGCGTGTATAAATATGTCGCCAATTGCTTAATAATTTATACAGAATACAACAACAAATACATAAATACACACACACAAACACCACTTTACACACACACACGCACACACCTCATATGCATATAAACATTAACAAACAAACGTATGACTAAAAACTTAACTAATAACTAATATTCTAACTAGCGACAGTTAGTGTTTTTTGTGTTTTATTGTGCAGTAAATAGAAAAGCGTTACGATTATATATATTTTTTTTCATTTTTAACCCCAAAAACGGAATACGATATATATATATTATGTATGTAACAGTAATAAAATCAATAACAATTGTGTGTGTATATGTTTAAAAAGAAATAAAAACAAATTTACGAGTTGAACTAAATGAAAGAAAAAAGCACTCAGTAGGCGTTAGTAGACAAAATGAAGAGAATGGTTAAATAACGGTATTAAGGCGGGCGTGTAAACCAAGCAAAGCATGAAAACTAATTGCGAAAACAAAGTCGATATATAAATTATATATATATCTATATATATATATACGTATAAATATATATGAACCTTATATAAACAATAATAAATACTAATTAATTTAATGATTAATTGCACCCAAAAAATACATAATTATTTAAATAAATAAACAAAAACCAAAAAAAAAACACAAAATTCAGAGGAATCTATTCTATCCGCATAACAAATGTCAGATTATCAAATTAGAAATATCAAAATTCACTGATACGATATATATGTATAAATATTTTTTATATGACGAATCCCGAATATGACATGGCCTGGATACCACACAATTTGCTGAGGAATGCCGGCAATCTTATGAACGTGAACATCGTGGCCAAACTCTATCGGCTCGCGCGACTGGCCATGCTGGATGTAAGTTAACAATAAGTCCATAATATAATTCATTAGATTGCGTTTATTAAAGAGCGTGTTAAGGAATAGAAACCATTATACAAATACAATTAAAAAAACATGCACTGATTGTGCACAGAGCTACACAACTAGGCTGTATGCCAAAAACAAAGTTAACAATTTTGGTGCTACAAAACCTGTAAGGATGAACTATATAATGCTTATGTACTAAACATGTCGAGATCTACAATAACTTCTCAATATCCTTGGCAATGTCCATGGGATCGGTGGTGGGTGCATAACGGTTGATTGGGATGCCCTCCCTGTTCACCAGAAACTTGGTGAAATTCCACTTGATGCCGCTGCCCAATGTGCCGGTTTGTTTGGCCTTCAAGTATTTGAATAGAGGATCAGCACTATCGCCATTCACATTAACCTGTGGAGACAGAATCGATTAGTTATTATTTGCAAATTACTAAGGGAGATTAACAAACAATACCTTGGCAAAGACCTCGCCAATGTCCGCCTTGGAGTCGCGCAGATGGCAGACCATTGCCTCACCATCAGCCTCCGGCATTTGAGAGTTAAACTGATTACATGGGAAATTTAGAATAGTCAATCCACGTTCACCAAACTGCTCCTTCAGAGTGGTCAATTTCGCATAGTTGTTCTTGGTTAAGCCACACTTGGAGGCGATGTTCACGACCAAGATGACTTGACCCTTATACTTCTCCAGGGAGACATCGTTGCCATGGGTGTCCTTGACGTTGAACTCGTAAATGGACGCTGCGTTCTTGTAATCTCCGTTAGACATGTCGAGCTGAAAATACCATTAACATATTGATTAGTTAAAAGCAAACAGCAAAAGGGAGAGATCGGCAAGCAGGCACAGAAGCAGAACTTAGATTAGAACAAAGGCCAAAAAGCTAAGAAGCAAGGGCGCACAGGGGTTAGTAACAAGCTAGAGTGTTAGTCGAATAACAAGAACAACAGCTACTATCAAACAAAAACACAAAAAAACAACTACTCACGGCAGCTGCGGTTGAGTATTGTTGTTTCTTCGTTGTTGTTTCCGCAGCACTGCAATTAACACTGCTGCCAACGGCGACAAATGGCAAAAGCACAACGCAGTAGCGAGGATTCAACTGGCCCAACTGATTCCCGGCAATTGCTCCAAAGTTACGCGTTGTTAGTGTTGAGAGCCTGAAGCACCTGATTGCTTGTTGGCCAACGCTTTTAATGTGCCTGATATTCATATCTAATACCAATTTGCGACCAGCGCCTGAAATCAATACGCATCTAATAGTTTATTAGTCGCTCATGATTCCAAAAAAAATTGCCGTCACTTAAACCATAAACAAATAATTCATGAAAGTCCAAGCCACAACAACATTGCCGATGACTCAGCATTCAGTACAGTGGTCACCCGAACATGAATACTGCCAGATATATGATAATTGCTTAAAAATTAGAATAACAACTAAGCACTTAAATTAATTTAATACAAGTTTACGTGATTTCGAAATTAAATTACAATAATGACGGGTCAAAACTTCTCGAAGGACCACTGTAAACGGTAATATATTCGGCCAATAACACATGTGCGTGTGACATATCGTCAATTGGATTTACCGTTGCCCCTCCCTGTCCCGAGACACATTAATTGAGCATGCAAACAAATTCAAACTCTTTACAGCTATAGTAGAAGGAAATTTTTGTCGTATTGCGTGACAAAGAGTTTACGCGTGTGTGTGTGTAATTACTTGCATGGTTAAGTAGATGTAAGTGCCCAAGGCTGTGGCCAGAGCACCGATCATAAAGGACACCAAAGAACGACCGGCCAGTTTCCTTCAGAATACAAAATGCAAATGCAAATTCAAAACAGCAATTTCAATTTCACAATTTTACTCTCGATACACATAATAATAATAATATATATACGGAGAGGGACAGAAAGTGAATCTATGTTTGCAGATGATGGCAACTGTGGCCGCCACAGATTCTGCAATCTCACGCTGAAATGAACTCGCAGAAGGGTACAAAGTACAACAGCAGCAAATGCCAATCAACCGATCTATACACTTCGTCCACTCATTTATGATGCCCACTGTACTTCAGATATGTTTGTTGTGATAACTTTTGATAAAAATGCAGCTGCTTACTTATTTTATATTTATGTTCGAGAGCTCAAAGAGAAACTGATGCCGGTATTGTTCGGGAACCCAAATATATAGTGGTGCCAGCGGGTGTAATTCGATAACAATTTATGTTTTTTCTGCAATGTTGTGAGTGCCATTGTTAGTAAGAATTGATAACAGCTGATACAACGAGTTTATAATAATATTACCTAGATAGCATATTAGTTTAAAATAAATTCAGCAAATACCGCACTAAATTCTATCTTACAGATGTTAACCGGAATCGTAACAGAGCCCATTACAGAACAGCTGTTGTAAAAATTAACTATCGGATAGAACTGCATATACGATACTTAGGCCAAAGCGAAAGCGCGTTGGTCACACTTGTAAATTTTTCTTTTGTGCTGGATATATGTGATAGGCTTAATAATTATGTTTGCAAAATTAATAGTGAAATGCAGTGTTTAACACATAAATAGTATTATGCGCTCCATTCGCGAAGTGTAGTGACGAGAAGGCGTGTTCCTCGCAGACGTACTGCCTGCACAAGGATACACATTTCCAAACATATATATACACACATACATACGTACCACACATTTACACAGACACAGAAACTGACACACGCATAGAGAGTTATAGGAACAGCCTCTAAATGATGCTTTCATCAATAAACAACTCGTTCGAGCAGGATACTCACGACGTGGACGCCAACTGCGATGGCCCCGATTTGGATTTCATCTATGCGGATGTGGATAGCTATCAAAATGAGATCGCCGAACTCTACAGTTACACGGAGTTCAGTGAATTCCAAATGAATGTGAAAGCGTTCGAGGATCAAATGGAACTGTACGATTTGCCACCGAATTGGCAGAAACAGGATGCCGCCTCGCAGCGGAGCATTGTGATGAAACTGGTCGATCAATTGGAGGTGTCGGATCGATCGTTTCGCATGCAGGCGGCACGCTGCATCCTTTATCTGGCGCAAGGATGCTGGGCCGAGGTGCAATCGGATGAGGAACAGCATCAGAATACACGAGACAACGTAATCGTCCTCTATCAGCTGGGCGTGTTCTCCTCGTTCATTGATTTGCTCAACATGGAGATCGAAACTGCCTGCTCCCCCGACATTGTAGCGGTGAAGATCACCAATGTCACCCTCGTCGATTCCACAGATATACGAGTCATTCTCTCTGTACTATACATCATCACAGAGACGATTCGAGATGAGCGTGAGAAGGCCAGCGAGGATTACATACAACTCGCCGAATCCTTTGTCCAGGAGATAAATAGTCCGCTCCCCGATGGTGAATTGCTCGCCGTCAAGCTGCTTGGGATGATTACGCGCTTTTGTAGCGGCGCTGCTCCGCAGTTTCCGATGAAAAAGGTTGTGCTGCTACTGTGGAAGGTGTCCTTGCTGGGCTTAGGTGGCATGGATGTCCTCAAGAATCTCAAGAACGAGTACAGAGTCAAGGTCGGGCTGGATCCGATCACCGAGGACACGCTGGAGGTGACCAAATGCATGCGCGCCAGCTCACCGCCCGCAACGGCAACGGATATATTGGAGAATCAGTATCCCAAGCGGAACTTCAAGTGAGTTTCTAATTTTTAATTTAAACTTTAATTAAACCCTCTGATTTCCTCACAGGCGATCGCTGATGAAGCAACGTTTCCTCGACGAACCCGAGCAGATCGACATGGAGATGTCGGGCAATGAGGGTGGCCCCAATTCAAACAATGGCAACTCCTCGACGGGCGGCAACAACACGGGCAATGGCGAGGATGAGCTCTCCCAGTACTATCGCCCCTTTGATGATCCCTCCGCTTCCACGTCCGGCAACAATAGCAACAGCATTTGTGGAGGCAATGGAGGCACACAAACAGCGAATCCCAACAATCAACCAAGTCTCTCACAACCGCCGCCGGCAATGCCCGCCGTGCAGATAACGGCGCGTCTGCCATGGACGCCCAAGGTGCGACAGAAGGACATTGATCAGTTCTTGGATATATCGCGGAATAAATTCATCGGATACTCTTTGATTGGGGATCACGAGAGTCTGGCGGGTTTGCCTCAACCGATTCACGAGGGTTTCAAAACGCTACAGCGTCACATGTATGTCAGTTTGGCGGACATGCAGATCAAGAAGGAGGAGGATATTGCACGGAATCCAATCTCAACGCACGAGGATGAGATCAAGCTGACGCCCGCCGAGATCCTCTATCAGGCCATACTGCCCAATTTGCCGCAGTATATGATTGCGCTGCTGAAAGTTTTGCTCGCCGCCTCGCCCACATCCAAATCGAAGACAGAGAGCATTAACATCATGGCCGATGTGCTGCCCAAGAAGATGCCGTTGACGGCAACACAATCGACGAAACTCACGGTGGACATGGGTCGACACAAGGAGATCATTGTGAAGGCCGTTTCCGCAATTATTCTTCTGTATCTGAAGCATTTCAAGATCAATCATGTGTATCAGTTTGAGTTCATGTCGCAGCATCTGGTCTTTGCCAATTGTATTCCGCTGGTGCTCAAGTTCTTCAATCAAACGATTACGGAATATGTGAACACAAAGAATTCGATACCACTGCTGGATTTCCCATCGTGTGTGATTGGCGAGCAACCGGATTTGAGTGGCGATAGTTTCGTTTATGGCGGCGAAATGTCCGACAAACCCTATTCCTGGCGCAATGTTTTCTCCTGCATCAATCTGTTGCGTATCTTGAATAAGCTCATCAAGTGGAAACATTCGCGTGTCATGATGCTGGTCGTCTTCAAATCGGCGCCAATTTTAAAGAAGACCCTTAAAGTGCGCCATGCCATGATGCAGCTGTATGTGCTGAAGCTGTTGAAGATGCAGACCAAGTATCTGGGGCGTCAGTGGCGCAAATCGAATATGAAGACTCTGAGTGCCATTTATTCGAAGGTGCGGCATCGCCTCAACGATGACTGGGCCTTTGGCAATGATCTCGAGTCGAGACCGTGGGACTTCCAGGCGGAGGAGTGCACACTGCGCGCCTGCGTCGATCGTTTCAATCTGCGTCGTTATCCGGAGGCGACGCAAAAGTGTGGCGCCGGTGGTGGTGGCGGTGGTGGTGCTGGTGGTGGTGGCAACAATGGCACTGCTGCTCAAAATGCCGAGAATGCCCAGCAGTCGAATATGCATTCGGGCAATGGCAGCGGCGATCGGGATTCCAATGGTTATGGCAACAATGGCAGCAGTGTCGGTGGTGGCGGTGGCGCCATCAACAGTGGGCAACAGCAGCAGCACCAGCAGCAGTTGCACGATTATGGCGTCGAAGGTGGCTTCCCCAGCGATGAGATACTCACCCATTCGGACTTTGCATTCTTCGGGCATTCGGGCTGGTGGGATCGCAAGGTCGAGCTGACGGATTACTTTAAGGCCAACTATGCCGTTTGGCTCGAGGAGGAGGTATACAACAGTCAAACCGACTGGGATGCGCTCTAAAGGTGAGTCCCTGCCAAGAAAAACCAATGGCTCATTTTGGGCAGACACATAAAATCCGTGAATCTTAAACAGAAAACAGTTATATTTCCATCAAACTGTTGCGGCTCAAAACTAAGACTACATCGGAGACTCTCAAACTGTGATTTAAATTAAAATTGTAACTCTTAAACTGACTTGGGGAATGGAACGTATCTAGACGCATTCTAAAGTTGAGTATCTGCCAAGAAATCCAAGCTTACCAACTATACAATACTCCGTACCGTGAAAAATGGCAGCTCCAATTTTAGGTGACTTTCAAACTGAAACCCTCTCTATTGCTTTCAAACTCTCTAAGACTCTAAAACTGTGACTTAAAAACTCATAAAATTGTGACACTTAAATTGACTTGGTAACCGAGACAATAAAGTTGAAGGGCATATAGACTCTCGATATTTGTAGAGATCGGTAACTATATTCTAAATTGTACATATAATCTAAAAATATGCTTGACTAACTTTCGTTCTCTTTTCTTATTTTGTAGCTGTTGTTACTGGATCGGAAGCATTAACTCGGCAGCATATTTAAGCATAAAGTTATTAACATAATCTTAAGCATATAAAGTTGACAATTGATATAATCGCAACCATCCTGTAACCAACCATGCAACCAATGCCGCAAGTCAGCCTCAATTGCTACAAGGCCCCGGCACCAAACTTAACCCATTCGGAGATTGGCAGTAAATTTCTGTGCATGCAGCAAACCAGACGAGACAGACTCCTCCTAATCAATCTATCATTAATATCAAATGTTGAGCCAAAAACCCGCCCGTTCGACAAGTAGTACTGTATATTTAATAATCGTACATACTTTCTTTATTATAATTAATGTATTTATTTCTTTTCCATTTCTTGTGTTCTGAGGCACGCACTCAAGCCCACTCCCCCTGCTCCAATTCTCTTCAATGTCGACCCGAGAGAATAAATGCAATAAAATTTATAAAGTTAGCAATGCAAAAATGTTTTCGTTCTTTTCTCCAGGGGTGAATACACATATGTATATATCTTTATTCGTGGCTGTATGTGTTTGTGTATATGTGTGTGTTTTGTTTCGCACAAGAAAAAAAAATTAGAGTTAGTTTCAGAGGTCCTTAGTCTTAGATCTATAATTTGTAAAACAGTTAATATATATATAGTACACTATTTACAGATGGCTAAGCTATAAATTGGCCATAAAATGAAAACACTCCTTGAACTCCCAGAGTTTAAACTAATTCTAGAGCGTGTATAAGTTACACACATACATATATATATAGATATATAATATTGAATTTCATTCATGTGATTTTTGCAGTTAATACACAGTTTTGTTTTTTTAGTTAATAGTAGTTAGTTAGCACAGCTATATGAATTCCTGAACCATTTTCAAAATATTTTACACAATCAGATTACCAGAATATATATATATATATACTATATATAGTCTTTACAGGGAGAATGTGTGTGCTTATATTAAACTACGAGCCTAAACAAATCTACCAATAAATCTAGCTAATGACAAAGAAATTTGCATATAGATAATCGCTTGAACATTAGAACTTGCAGAAATTTTAATTTTTTTAGGTTATATTTTAAAGAAAGTATAATTTGAATATGGTGAAAACCCAATAATAATTTGTTATGAGTAATTTTTCAATGTTTGACTAAAATTGAAAGTTCTAGAACTTTTGAGAATACAATTTGAAATGTAACAATAATTATTATATATATATAATGTACAATAATTAATATTACAAATTGAAAAGTACAATTTGAAATTTTTCATATTTTTTCAAGAAATAGATCTCGATAAAACTCTGCGTTCCAATATTTCGAGCGACTACTGTATTACAGTGGTAAAACTATGTTTGAATGTACATCGAATTGCTTTACACAATTAATTTGCAATGTTTACATAATGATCTATATGTGAATGTAGTATATATATATAATTGGGTTTATGGCAGCAAAAACTGAGCCGCCTACTGTTCCATGGGGCAGGCTGTGGGCATATGATTGTTATTGCTGGAAACCGTGCCCATATAAAGCATACCGCCGAAACGCTTCTGTTGCGGCGGACAGGCGACGACTGGCGGCGGCAATGCGGCTGTTGTCGGTGGATCGCATCGCTCCTCGAAATAGTGAACGATCCGCTGCAGCACAAACTTGAAGATCTTCTCCTTGGCTATCTCGCCATTGAGAACTGTGATATCCTTGCACTCGCGATACTCGGCAAAGTTCTTCTCGTAGTACGGCCAGACGCACAGCTCAAAATACCCAGTAACATCGGGCGGATCATAGGTGCGTTTAATCCGACGCTCATAGCACTTCTCGTACGGCAAATGGAAATGATATTTCAGATTGCACAGCGCCAACACCTCGGGCTGATTGAATATCATGAAGCCCTCAATTAGGAGCACATTGATCTTCTTGTCACGCAGCTGGGCGGCGATCTGTGCGTTGATATTGAGACGCATTATGTGATCCGCATGTTGTTGCTGTTGTTGTTGCGGGTGATGTTGTCTGTGTTGCTGATGATGATGTTGCTGTTGTTGATGTTGCTGTCGCTGATATTGATAAGCAGCTGGCAAATGTTGTTTGCCATAATAATTGGAATTATATTGCTGATGCTGCTGTTGTTGTTGCTGCTGTTGCAATTGCTGCTGCTGCTGCTGCTGTTGTTGTTGGTATTGCAGGGCATAGTGCTCGAAATTGGCATAGTTGTGTTCCGACTGTCCATTGATGATGTGCGCTATATCCGCCAGCATTTGCTTGGTGTTTAGCGATGTGATTAGCTCAAAATTGATGGCATTCAGCTTCTCGACCCGCTTATGCCGTCTATCGTCCACGGGCAGAAAGTAATCATCCTGGGAAATGAGCTGCACATCGCCAATCGTATACGGCGTATTCCAGAGCGGTGCATTACGCAATCCCTTGAAATAATCACGGAGTCCATGCGCCAGCGTCGTCTTCCCACCGCAGGTGACACCCGAAATGCCAATGACCAGCCACTGTGGCATCTTGTTGCCGACTGGAGCAGCCTGTTGATTTACAGCAGCAGCTGTTTGTGTTGCGCTTGCCAATCCGTGTATAATCTTACCAGTGCCGTGACCTATTCTGCCGGGGCTCTCTCTCCGCTCATCCGTGTGTGCGCGTGTGTGTCTGCGTGTGTATTGGTTGTTTATTTTTAAATACGTGTTTTTTTATTATAATCAGCAATCAGCACCTTCAATTTGGTGGATTCGCGCGAGTAATGCTCCAAATGTGATAGAAGGAGAATACGGCAATGCCGCCCAGGCAGATGACACCAAATACCGTGGGCACAATGAATGCGTACTTCAGCGGCGGAAATAACGAAAGTATGGGATTACCTAAGAGAAAGAGACACAGAAAGAGAGAGAGAGAGAGACGGGAGGATTAGTTAACATGTAAACCAATGACCTTGACATTGACTGCATATATATATATATATATATATTTGCAGGTAAGCGTAAAACAAAAAGCATTGCTAGACCAACAAATACCCTGTGCAACAGTCTAAACGCATTTTACTGAGATTATCTAAAACCAAGTTTCAGATTTATCGATCGTTTGCTAAACTCAAAAATAACCCTAAATTCCAATTGCAAGCGATTGCAGTAATACGTATAACACTATTATTTATAAGTGTTATACATATTGCTGTTATACACGTCTTACACACCTTTCCAGTACTTGTTAATGATCAGCTATGATAATCAATAAAGCATAGAAAGCGGCAAGCTTTCTTTTTGCCAGCTTATTGGCAAAACAAATACTGAAAACATTTGTGGCAACCCCTGCGGTCAAACAGAGTTCCTCGAATTACCATTTCAGAAACATACCTTCATCATTATCATCATACACTCACACACATACACAACAATAAATTATATTTTTATTGTTGCACGAATTTAATCTGCGGCACTTTAATTACTGCACAAAAGCCGCGAGAAATTGCGAATCAGAAGCAGTAAAATGCTGGTATAAAACAGATTATTTAATAAAAGCAAAACATAATATTAACACATCGACACACGCACATACATTGAGTTTTGTTTTGATACTCACCTTCATCGAGTATCATAAACGGCAGAATCGCTACCCAAAAGAAGTAGTATGAAAAGACGGCAATTGCGCTCAACAAAATGATTTTTCCGAGCTGTGCATTTGAAGCCATAAATAAGTAATATATATTCAAATGACACGCGACCAGCGAGAATGTCAATTGCGCATGGGTTTATGTACAATGCACGTACATACGTACTCTTACTATTATTATAAACAATTCGCAACAACAACAACAACAGATGTCAAAGGTACAGACGCAATGTGTTAACAATTATTGTTAGTTTGAGTCGCCGCCATAAACAAACAGGTGGTGACTGACCCAATGTCAATTGTTAGTGGCTTTCGGCTTACAAATGTACACAGTATATATTATATGTACGCATGTACATATATGCATATATATATATATACATATGTATGTATGGGCAAGTGTTTGTTCTCGGTATTGTCGTCTATGTGTGCGTGATTATTCGTTGGGTAGTTTTTTGGCCAACAACGCTGTTGTTCAATTTCTGTTGTTTTTCACTGCGCACTTTTTTAATTCTTACGTAAATTGCGTGTAAGTGCCGTTCGCTTGTTGTGTTTTGGCGCACTTTAATGTTGTATTATTGAATGTTTACGTTGCTTCAATTAAATTTAAACGGCTAATTGTCATAAACTCAAGCACAATCTGTGTGCGGCGGTTTCGCGTATTAGTTATAAACAAAATGCCAGGGCTACAAAATCGTTCCATATTGAAATTATCGATTACCTTAGATGAAGCTATCGAACAAAATTCACTTGAATTGTGAGCACTGTAAATAATACTCGGTATCGTTTAAGCGATACGCGCAACCACTGCGATACAAATAATTTGTAGCAGCAAACGCAAGTGTAATATACTAAAATTAGACAAATTCATTTATGCGCCATTAAAAATAATTAAGTTACCCAATAGATAGAGTATACACTTTGGTACAATTGTACCACATGAACGATAAGCATACATATCGACCGTTAGGATGAACATGTACTCATCTGGTTACTCATTTCGGTACTCACAAATACGTATACAGTGCAGCCATATGTGATGAATTTCATTTACCAGCTGCACTACGCAGTTTTCATATCAACAAATTAAATAACAGCGAACATATTGTCTAGTTATATAAATTTCAAACCACCCTATGAACTTGTCTTCCAAAGATGACCAGGTCTGCGTACGAAGTGCAGCGGGATTTTGCGCTGAGCTGTGGATTCCATTCACAAATTATTTGGGACGCGTAAGTAGTTTTTTTTTTTGTTGCAAATGTGTTATCGATGAACTTCTTTGGCAGACTTGCGCCCGATCAAGCTGATGTGCTGAAGCAGAAGATTGCCAATCTAATCGGCCAGAATGTAACCAACCTGAGCAAGACGTTGGAAAGACAGCGCCTGAAATTGTTCGAGAATGTTTGGGAACAGAGGATGTATACGAATCGAATGCTGCTATCGGCAATTATCTATGTGCTGGTGACAAGTGAAAAGGATCCGGAGTTAGTGCTGGAATCGACCAGCTTTAGCTGTCATCCCGTCATCCGGACACGCAAATGCATGTGGGAGGATAATAGTGATAATAGCGACAGCTGCTGCATGATCTTCATTGATGAGCACGGACGTGTTTATCCCAATTGGCAGCAGTTTGTCTTCAACAATACGTTGCCTCGGGGCACAATGATTGCGCCCAGCCAGGGCATCTATACGTTCACCAAGGATCAGGATCATGGCGTCCACTTAATGCTGTGCTCCACACCAGCGTCGCGTGTTAATCGTCAAATCCTCAGTGTTGGTGATTCCATTGCCACTGTTGGTGGCTTGGCTGCGACGGTGCCCCTTGCTGCTACGCTTGCCATTCCTGTGGCGGCACCCATTATACTGACAGCCACCGTTGTGGGCGTGTCTGCAGCCGCGTATAGCACTGTGCGCTCGATTGGACGACTATTTGATCGACGTCAGCACAAACAGTCCGTATCGCTGATGGACAATGAAGCGCGCAACAGTTGGCTGAATGTGGCTGGCGGCGTTGTTGGACTGGGTGCGGCTGGCGCCACCACAGCGTTGATAGCGGCACAAACGGAAATCAATGCCACAACTCAGTTGGCCGTGAAGAGCGTCAGTGTGTCGTCTATTGTCTTATCCGGCACGGGTGTGGCCAATGGCATCTACGATCTGTATTTGGTGAGTTCGATGTGCCACTTATCCTATTAGTGTTATTTTGTAAGCTATTTTATTTGGTTTTCAGAAAATCAGCGATGATCAGCCGCTGAGCAGCATCGATGTGCTCCAAATTGCCTCCGGACTGGTCATCTTTACGCACTCGATTAACAATCTGCGCATAGCCAACAAGGCAACCAATGGCACTGCCCTGCGAGACGCTGTACACAATCAATCCAGGTATTATTGTTAATATATACTTAATTTATCTACTATAATGTACCAATTTTATTTTGCTTGCAGCAAAGTCTTTGGCCAGATTGCTGAGGAGTCGGCAAAACTGAATAGCGATGTGGCAGGTGGAGGCAAAAAGTTTGATATTGTGCGCACTTTCAATGATATACCCATTAAGGAGGTGCTTCTCAGCATGCACGAGATTCATCGGAATTTGACGCAAGGCTCCACACCGTTGGCTGCTGTCGGTGCGGCTCTGCTGCCCAATCTGGTCCGCTTGGATGATGCAGGCGCAATACGTTTGAATGTGAATCAGTTGGCCAGTTGGCTTGGCTCCAGGTTCGTCCAGCACATCGGCAACTTGGGCAGCCTGTTGGATGTGCTCGACGCTCTGGCCAGGTACTTTTGTGTCGGATCGGTGGAGTTGATTATGCAAATGGCACGCAACTTTCTGGAGGAGCACGTGGATGGCATTGATCGTGCCCTGCACACATTCCTCTCCACGGAAATGGTGCTCTATCGCATTTTCATGCAGTGCGTCAACAATTATGAGAATTTCACCGTCGAATTTCTGGAGAGTCAACGTGATGAGATCTTAGCTATAGTTTCTGATTACTTTCAGTCAATGCGGCCGATTGACGAACAGGACAGCCGTCGCATCAAGTGTGCAGATTGTCACGGTGTCCATTATATAACAGATATATAGAAGTTATATACAGAATGTGATTATTAACATAGGTACAATAGTTTTACTATGCGAATAACTGCACAAATGTTACATATTTTTGGATATTTGATATATACCAGAGCACACAAAAGAATTGGATTTATACTTGAATTTACAATCTTCTCGATTTAAGCAACGAAATGATATTTTTTTAATTTGATTTGCTAAATCACAGAGTAAATGGCTTTATTCGAATTATATCTGTACTAACTTGTTAATCAATATGCGTTAAGATAACTTATCCCTGTGACCACCATGTCTCCGGATCTGGAATTGTAGCGCACGGTTGCGTCGTACAAGTAATCTTCCGACCCCACCTGCAACTGTAGACGATGCAGAGATATATGCGGATTATCGGCTTTATTTTTGATGGCAACATAAGCCCTGCGGATCAAGTGATTCGAGTGATTTGTGTAACGGCCAATATAACGCATAATCTGTTTGGCCATCTGGTAATCAGTTGGAGTATATCGCTGGTAGCTCTTGTAGGCCCAGCAGGTGCACCAGTGTTCCGGAATGCCAGCATCCTGGCATGTTCTATTTGCCAGAACTTCGTACAGCAGACTCTGACAACTGTGGCAATCACGCTCACCTTTTCCCAGCCCTCTGCCCGGACTAGACAACTGCACGATGTGCTTCAGCGTGGCGTGAAGATCAAATGGACTCGTCAAACGATTCCGATTCAATTGTAGCGCTTGCACGAATTCCGGATGCGATTGCCTCAGATATGGAGGCAACCAAATATAAAGGAATGGCAAACGCTCCTCCAACCAGCCAAGGCGGCCCACCCGAGTTGGACCGCCTCGCATGCCATGATCACTCAGAAACACCACCACACTATGCTCCATGGTGCCCTGTCGTTCGAGTCGTTCGAGGTACATCCGCATATAGGAATCCATGGCGCTGGTCCTCGAGATGCTATAGCCATGACTGTGTGAATTTGTCCAGAAGAAGCCAAAGAAGCTATCGTTGCGATAGCGTCGTGCAAACTCCAATGCATAATCGTAAACATGCTCCGAGGTATGCTTATAGCCCAGACAGGATTGCTCTCCATCTTGGCTGCTATCGAGCCACTGCTCCACTGCCATCAGATAAGGACGCATATAGTAGTCAACGGGCTGATCACCGAAGCCCTTTGCCTGAAAATTGAATGTATTGATCGGTGTCTCATCCTCACCAAATGCAGTCACATAGCCAACTGCCTCGAACTCCTTCCAGATGAACGGGCATTTGTCCAGACCGCTGACCTTCGATGGATTGCATATACCGGTTAGGCTGCTGACACTGTAGCCCGTTGTCAGTGGCAAGAGATTGGGCAACGTGTTATCCGCAACCTGCAAAAGAATTTTGACACAATTCAAACTGCTGCGAACTACACCCAGGTAATAAGTTAATTATTAATGCAGATCTCTCTCTTACCTTATTGTAGCCGGCCAATTCGAACCAGCCATCATTGTCCTCCAGATGCTTGCGTGTCTCTGGCATGGCACGCATCAAATGTAGCCTGGAGACGGTATCAATGCCAATGAGTAGGACACTTGGAGCACGCTGATCAGCTCCACGTGCATTCGTCCATTTATTCATACGCTGGCGCACTTGCGGACGCTCTGGAACAGTTGCATGTCCATTTCTATAGATGAGCTTCCCATTTGCCGAGCACTGGACAATGAAGCCATCAGTTTTATTGGGCAGTTGTTCGCCATTCCCAATCTCCGTGCATTTTGTGTCCAAATCAACGATTTCCTCGCTGCGACGCTTTATTTGCATATAGCAACAACTTAAAATGACTTTCGATTGGAGTGTGAGTTCAGGATCGATCTTTAAATATGCTTTGAAGATTGTCTCATTGATGGAGAGTTCGTAGTGCAGTGTTTTGAGATTGTAATCCACGCGAGTGAGCGGCTGGAGGGATGTGCATGGTTTGTATTCGATACGATGGAAACCATTAAGTTTTATTGAGTCCGGCTCGGGGATTTTACATTGATCTGTGTTCACAACATACCGCTGAATATCGACGCACTGCAGCACAGGTAATAATATTGCGCCACATAACCAGATAACTAAAATTTCCATTGATCAACTCGACAAGACTATTGATGAAATTGAAGTGAAATTCTAATCGCTTTGAGGCGTGCTTTTTAAATTATTTCCATTTGGTTTTACTCATAAAGTAACCTGTCTGCAGCTGCACTTGTCCATTAATTGCATTCGGGGAATTCATATTTTTAAACATTATTTTTATATCGATGTTTCTTGCACTTAATAAGCATGTTCATTTCAGAATACTCTTCTAAATGTATTTTATTATGCTTTTTGTATTATTTAATAGGGCTTACAACCAATTTTTAAAAACTTTTTTTACTGAAAATAAGAAATATATATTCAACAGATCTCAACACATATTTTAATAAATTGCAACAAATAAACTGAAATTTATGTTATTGGTTAATTTGTGAATCTTTCAGGGCGCCAAAGCATTTCCCATAAATTAAATGCAGCATACTCTTAGGATGATTGTGATTATTATGCCAATTAAAACCATTACATACTTTCAGGATGTTGATAATTGCCCATGGGATGGAAATTTAAATATAGCACACTCTTATGCTGAAAACTAAACTCGTTATTACAGGGTGGCTTTAGAATATACAACATTTTGAAGCATATTTGTAGGGTGATAAAAAATGATTGTGATAAAACGGTCCTTTAATTTTAGCTAGGTGAAGCACTTTCCTCATTCTTATTGCTATATTCGAAACGACAAGTCAAGGACTATTTATTGTCCACAGGACATTCCAATAATCCTTGATATGGCCAAGTTACGCAGGATTCTTCGATTTTCCGCACTTTTTCTTTTAATTTTTCGCCAAATTTTTTTTCTCGAATCCTAGGAATGCTTGAAGGCCAATCGCAATTACAATAACTCACATTGTTTTGCTTAGTTTATTGTATTTATTTAGTGTTGTATTTTATAAGCAATGCCTTATGAACTAGGAGCTTAACTAACTTAGTACTTTATTCATTGTTCTACTGTTTAATACTGTGGCAAGATTTGCTGGGGTAGCAACAAATTAAGGTACCTACTCTATAAGAGTGAGAGCGCGTGGATAATATCAATATCAATATGTATATAGGATAGATCTAAGGACGGAATCAGTTGCTGACTAGCCTTCTAAAGGATTTCCTGTGGCGGAAGGATTTTATCTGCTCCTCGTTTCAGCAGAAGAACTCCTCGTTGCAGTCATGATGGCAGCAATAGACGATGTTGTTGTAGCTTTTGCTGGAACTATCCCGTCGGAAGCGCAACTTCTTGATCTGGTGCTGTTTGCGTGGCTTGTAGCGGGGTATCACATCCAGTCGCAATAGCCGATGATAGTGCTCCTTACTGACCTTCAGATAGCCACCGTGTGGATAGCTACTCCTGCCAATATAGTGCTGATCCTTATGCATTTTGTCATCTGCAAAGAGTGCAAAAAAAAAATGGAAAAAAAATGTTTAATAAAGACTCAACTTGAACTTGTGCGCCTTGAAAACGGACAAGCTTTAAAATCGGAACTGCATTATTTATTGAATTATTAATTATGAATTGTTTGTTTGTTTATGTTTCCGATTCCGTTTCTCAATGCACATCGGGTTGATTGACTCAGTGGCCTTATTTAAACGTCGCTGAATACACTTACGTGACAGTTTATTTGTGTGATAACCACTGTAGTCTATGGACCGTCTCTCCCTGCCCATCCTCGCATCCTGTTCGAACAGTTGCTCGCACGCATCCATCGCCACCCCTTTCATAATGTCCAGCGAGCAGTAGGCCTGTGACTCATTCACCCAACAGCAGCCAAGGATTACAGCGAGCAGCAGGCAACGGCACACATTGAACTGCAAGGCGAACGCATAAGTTTAAAATAAGTTGCTTAAATAAATATAAATCTCAGCTCAGAATTAACTGCCTATATGTGTGTTAACAGTATACAACAGATGTATAAATGTTTGTGGTGGATAAACCACTTTGAATGACGCCAGCTGCTTATCGGATCGTGATGCTGATGTTGCCGCTTGTCCTTGTTGGGCGGTGGGGTAGTTGGGGATAAGGGGGGCCAATAAACTGGGTCACAAGTCATGAGGCAAGCATAAAACTGGAGCGCATTTAAAGGTCGTTGCAGCCCAAAATGGCATTTTTAATGAGCAAAATTTCCCCGAATTTACAGTGGGAAATTATGTAATAATGAGCACGCTTTCTCTCTTTCTCTCTTACAGTAAGGCATTTCCGCAATCACAAAATTGAAAGAGAACGCTGCACTTATGCTTTATTTATTTTCGACCAGTGTCTTTGCTGAGAACAAAAGCGCATTTGCTTTTTTTATTTTTAGCCCGCCCACAGACAGGTTGTGTGTTACAGGTTTCCAGAGTGGTACACACCCCTCTTTAAGCAACGCCAGCAACAACGATCACAACTCCTCTCAATAATCGAAAATATAAACAACCATAAAAGGCAATCAAAAATGCTTATGCTATAATTTCATCATTAGCTTTGCAGTTGCCTTTTTTAGTCATAACTATTGAATCTTAACGTTATTTTTTGTTTTTAATTAACTGCTCAATAAAACTCACCTTTGAATGCATATTTGTTGCTTTGATTTTAAATTCAATTGTTGTAATTTATGTTTTTGCACCTGATATTTGTATTCACTTGCCCCAGTGGCTACGCGGCGTATACGTGCTTTTTTAAATGAATATATGTTATTTGTTGCGCGGGTAAATATAAAGGGTAAATGAACGCAACACGAAAACAACCACTGGCCCGTCCGTCACCTGATAAGCTGCGAACTCAAATGAAAGCTTTGCCCAAAAGTTGTTAGCTTTTATACGGGCAATATATGCAAATAAATGCCAGAGCGCAGGAGCAGCAGCGACAACAAAAACAGCAGCAACGACAACAGCAGCAGCGACTTCGGCTTCGGGTGCTCATGTGCGTTCGGCGTGTGCGCGCCCTAAGTAGGAGTGAAAAAAAGAGCGCATGCGTAAGCGAAAAGGCGCGCCGCAGCTAACTTTAAGTCGGTTATAAAATCGTGTGCTTAGAAGCGAGCCGACGTCAGACTTGGAAGGATGCGCCGACGACGACGTTGGCAATTAAATAAATGTTTTCCCCTTATAAATGGTATTCTTTTGCTTTTTTAGTCATTGCCAAGGCTATTTCAACATGATTGCCATGAATTTTGCTTAGTCATGTACGCTGTTATTATTGCTGATAAAACTTATAACGTGTGCCGATCATTTTTAATCTAAGCACCTTGAAACTGTAATGTTAATCGTAATTGTCATGTAATGAGGAAGCCAATGACGATGGCGGTCAACCTCTGGGAGAAAGTGATCGCGTGGCCAGCAGTCAACTGCTCACTCTTGGCGAATACCTTGTTGCTAGGGGAATTCCGTTAGCAACATGATTAGTCTCACGCATACTGCTTTTGACGTTGTGAAATTCATGCATATATACACTTATGTACGAGTAGGTGTGTGTGTGTTTGTTTGTATATGTGGTCACTTCATTCATAAAACGTCACGAGCTTTACGCCTGCGCATTATGATTTATTCAAATTCGTTCGTTACACATACACACAAAGACATTACATGTGTTGTGCTTTCCCATAGAACATATGCGCAAGGCCAAACAGCTTACTCTCTCTCTCAACATATTTCACACTCTCTCCCTATACATATTTCACTTCAACATATTTTGCTCTCATCTCTCAAGTGCACTCTCGCTTTCTACGCTTGTTGTTGATTTGCTGCTTCGGTGCATTCAACGTAAGAGCAAAGCAGAGAGCAGAGCAGAGGAATGCAGGTGCTGCAGCAGCATTGACGTTATACTGACATTGAGCGCTTAACGGTTATTTCTTAATAAAAATTTACATTTGCTGGCATTCAGTTGTGTTCTTATTTTACTTGCAGCTTTAAGTGGTGCATTAAAAAAAACAGATGCATACGCATGCGTATTTAAAAAAAATATATATTTATGCATTAATATTTTCGGTGTGTTTTGGATGATGCCGGTCAATGCACACATTCGGCCGAGTTTTTTTTATCGTTAGCCGGAAACGGGTCGTATGCGCGATGTGTGCGCATTTAAATAAGACGCAATTACAGACGTATTACAGGTGCAGTGTGCAGTGTGTCTGTGTGTATTGGTATATTTACTGATACGTGTTGTTCCCGCTGCTCCTGTGGAATTTGCAAACCTTCTAATGGTATCTATCACCGGCACGTTTTGTGCCAATAACACTGAAATTCCATAATTTATATTTATG
Source organism: Drosophila imparisetae (assembly GCA_035042265.1). Classification (NCBI taxonomy): domain Eukaryota; kingdom Metazoa; phylum Arthropoda; class Insecta; order Diptera; family Drosophilidae; genus Drosophila; species Drosophila imparisetae. The sequence continues at coordinate 6,019,770 of JAWNLP010000126.1, forward strand.
TCGACATATTCACAGACAATATTTCGCCAGCAGAACGAGCAAGAATGTGTATTAAAAGTGCCTTTGGCATTTACTAAGGTATGCATTTCATTATATTTTTTCCATAACTTTTTTTTTTTAATTGTTTTTATGTTTTTGTTGTCATAATACTGTTGTTTTTTGTTATTGTTGTGGTCTATAAAAATTCCAAGTCCAGATCCCGGTTGGACTGAAAAGGCCACGAGTCGAGTCTCATTCATGAAATTCAGGTGAAATGTATGTGTGTATTTATGTGCATATGCTACGTATTTCACAACCTGATTTTATATTAAAAAAGAAATAAAATAAAATATAAAAAACAACCACGCCACTTGCGCCATGTCAACGATCTGTTTTCTTATGTTCTTATCTCTCTTTCTTGTTCTTATAACATACCTGGGCAGTCAGTCTCTCACAAACTCATCTACCGCTTCAAATTTTGCAGCCAAAGCCAAACTGGTTCTCGTTCTATTAGCTAGCAATCATCATCATCAGCATTTTAATCATTATGATCGTCATCAGCTCTCGCTCTGATGTCTAGACGTGCTTAGTCCTTGGCAACAAGCAACAAGCAACAAGCAGACGGGCCAATGTCTGCTGGGCTTTGTGTGAGAGCCTGTGATCTTGTTGTTGTTTGATTTTTTGGTGGTAGGCGTGTTCCTTGAACTAAGGGCGAAAGTGATGCGGCATGTCCGCCTCGGACAACCGTTCACTCTTTTAGTTATCCTCCTCTGCGTAGCTTTACCGGTCTGCCAAATATTTTTTCGGTTCTCTTTGTTCTTTTTACCAAGATAAAAGTTCAAGAAACTCTGCGCACGGAATGTGCGAATTTCTAATGAAAAAACTCGGCTCGTTAAATGGGAAACCGACATTCCCATGCTCTACCCAAATATATATTTAATTAAATTCAATTCGCGGAAGCATGATTAATAGATTCAATTCCAAATAAGCATGATTAAAGTCCATTGATGCCGATGGCCAAACAGCTTCAACATCTTAGTCATAGCTGATTTTGGCCAACCTAAATCATGTTCGACGCAACGAAATCGAAAGTGTTTCAAAAGAAACGGATCAGCGTGTAGTGAGTCTCACATGCGCTGGATGGCGCTGCAAGCGGGCGACATCTAGGGGCAGTTATTACACACTACACACAGCTGTTATGCACATTAAATTAAAAGCCGCATCAATCCCAAAAAATAAAGAAACAAAAACATGTTCGTTGCAAAAGCGAGGAATTTCGTTAGAAAAACAAATATACCCGGCAACTGGAGCTGGTGCCGCTGGAGCAGCACAACAGAACCGGTAACAACAACTACACAGAATGCAACAACAAGCAAACGAGAGCAGCTGCTCAAAGAGCTAGCGGATCCTCTCGAGCAGAGCAGCAGCCGGCCAGCAATCGATCCCAAGGAGACGAGCGTAGTACTGTTTCCCGGCCAGGGCACACAGTATGTTGGCATGGCCAAGGATCTGCTGCGGTTTCCCGGCGCTCGACGAATCTTTCAGCTGGCCAACGAGGTGCTCAAATACGATCTGCTCAAGATCTGTTTGGAGGGTCCGCGCGAGAAACTTAATCGCACCGAGTACGCACAGCTTGCCGTGATGGTCTCCTCGCTAGCGGCACTGGAGCAGCTCCGCGAAGAGCGCCCCAAAGCCATCGAGAGTTGCGTGGCCACCGCCGGCTTTAGTCTGGGCGAGATCACAGCTCTTGTCTATGCCGGAGCGTTGCCCTTTGACAAGGCTCTTCAACTGGTGCAGGTGCGCGCAAATGCGATGCAGGCGGCCTGTGATCAGGCAGCGGGCGCCATGGCCATGACACTGTATGGCCCGGACACCAACCTGGGCGAAGCATGCGCCAAGGCGCAACAATGGTGTCTGGATCGGGGCGTGGAGTCGCCCTATTGTGGCATTGCCAACTACATGTATCCCCATTGCAAGGTCGTGGCGGGTAATGTGGAGGCCCTCGAATTTCTGGAGCAGAATGCCAAGGCACTCAAAATACGCCGGATGAAACGTTTGGCGGTCAGCGGCGCATTTCATACACCCTTGATGCAAAGTGCCGTTGAGCCATTCGCCAAGGCTCTCAAGTCCATTCGCCTGCAAGAGCCGATCATACGCGTCTATTCCAATGTGGATGGGAAGCCGTACAAGCATGCGACGCACATCCTCCGTCAGCTGCCCAAACAAATTGTGCGTCCAGTGAAATGGGAGCAGACGCTGCACGAGCTCTACGAGCGGCGACAGGGCGTCGACTTTCCGCGCACCTTCGAGTGTGGTCCCGGCAAAGGACTGACGCAGGTGCTCGAGAAGGTCAACGCCAAAGCGGCGCAAACGGCACACAATGTGCCAGCTTAACTACCCACATCCAAAATATATACACTTTTTGTATGCTTTATATAAAAATGTTTACTCTCTTGGCTAGAGGAAAAGAACAGAAATGCGATAATCCCAGAAGTAGGCGGGCGGGAGCGGGTGTCTGGGCTGGTGGGGCTAAGTCTGGTTCTGGGTCTGGATCTGGTTCTGGGATTCTAAGGTTTGTATTCTCTTGTGCTCATGCGATGCGCAAAGGCGGCTCCCTTATTCTTGCGAAACCTTTCAAACGGATCATTCAGATTATTGCCCACGCCCTGCAAGAAAAATATACAAATTAATAGTGGTCAATTGCTGTTCCTAATCCTCTGCTTACCTTGTACATATCTTTGCGATCGCGCACCTCGCCACCTGAAATGGGAGTGTCAATGCCTTGACTCTTCGAGCCGAGCCCAGTGCCGGTGCCGCCCCAGCCCATTTTCATGAGCATTTGATGTCCCTTGTTGGTCTCCTCAATGAACTCCTGCGGCTTGGCAAAGCTGCTGCCACTGTAACGGAAATGGAACATTAAAATTTAGAATAGATTTGGAGCAGCTTAAATAATCTGGAGAACAGGTCGTTACCAGTGAGCAGAATAACTCAAATTAAGTTTTGTCTACACTACAAGATTGGGAGCATTGCTTACAAGAAACTGGGTGGCGTGGGCGATCTGTCGCGTTCCACGCGCCTGGAATTGTTAACATTGTTGGCGGCATTGTTGCCGTTATTATTGTTGCTATTGTTGTTGCTGCTGTTGATGATGTTGTTGTTGCTGATGTTGTTGATCCGATCTGTGCGATGCTCCCGACTATTGTTGATGTCACGTTCGTGACGCGGCGAACGATTGCGAATCTTGCGATTACTGCCACCAGCACCGCCACCTCCTCCAATACCTCCTCGCATACTCCGTTGCAGTGGTGGTGGTGGCGGCGGCGGCGTCAACACACGTTCTAAGGACTGCGATTTGGAGCGTGAGCGGGATTTAGTGCGAGTGTTGGGCGAGCGGGAGCGCGAGCGACTTCGGCTTTTGGAACTGCAACGGGAAGGGGTATTAATAAAAATAATAACAGATTTTATATTATATTTCTAGATCTGCACCCACCGATAGCAGCGCTTATTGCTCTTCTTCGTCTTCTCCAGGATAATGGGACTGGGTGAGCGCGACTTGTCGCGTGTGCCATTCTTAATTTCCTCCTCCTTTTGCTTGCGTGCCGCATTCTTCACCTTGTAGTACTCGTAGAGACCCAGTTTCTCCCAGCCCTCACTGAAAGGTTTGCAGAATAAATATATATATATATATATATAGTTTAAGGGGATTTCAACATCGATTAATTGCTAGATAGCTACTCACTTATCTCGGGGACGATCGTGGGAGGGCGCCGCATAAAAGGCATTCAATGCATTTGTCAGACGCTCGCTTTGCGGCGCCGGCGGTGGCAATCGAATGTCAGCGGGATCCAATGGCTTATAGGTATAGTCCTCCAGACGGATTAGTGGCACCATCAGACCCGCTGGCAAGTCATAATAGGGCGCTGACGGCACTTGTGGTTCCTGCTGCGGCATCGTCGGCTCATCCGCATCTCGATCTTGATCCGCATGCGATTCGGAGCCGAGCACTTCATCAGGTGGTCGCTGCTGTTGCAGCACAACATGAATGGCTGCATTTAAGGCGCCGATATCGACGCCAGATTCCATCGGCAGATTGAGTGGCATTTGTGCAAATGGTGGAGGTGGTGCTTGTTGTTGTTGTGCCTGTTGCTGGTGCGGATGCGGATGTTGATGTTGCAGCTGCTGTTGCTGCAACTGCTGGTCATCGGGAAGCCTCTGTTGCTGCTGCTGATGTTGCTGCTGATGTTGCATTTGCATGACGGCCTGAATTGCTGCATTTAGCACACCTAGATCCACAGATGCATCACCACCACCGGCAGCGGGCAATGGCGGATATTGAGCTTGCGGCGGCGGCACCTGTTGCTGTTGCTGCTGCTGCGGTGGCACCTGACCTGGAAAGCCCGGCGGCGGCTTTGACATGTCCGGAATGAAAAAGTTTGGACCGCGAGGATCCACATAGTGATTTGCTGGTGGTGGCTGTAGTTGTTGCTGCTGCTGCTGCATCTGCTGTGGATAGCCAGCATAGATGTTGTTGTTGCCTGCCTGCGGATGTGTTGGTAGATCGTGTGTGGCCACCGTCGGTGGAGGCGGTGGCGTGTGCATATGCTCCTTATCCACGCCGGGCATATTGATGCGTTGCGCCATTAGGGATGGTATTGATTTGCCTCCTTGAGGCGAGTGTTGCTGCTGCGGCTGCTGTTGTTGCTGCTGTTGTTGCTGCTGCTGTTGATGCTGCTGTTGATGCTGCGGTTGATGCTGATGTTGTTGGAGCACCTGCTGCTTTTGGTGTTTTGCTTTTTGAGCAATCAGAATTTGTTTCTCCAGCTTCAGCTTCTGCTGCTCGAACTGGGCAATTTGTTGTGTCGCATGCTGCAGAAAGATTTGATGCTGCTTCTGATAGCTGCAAGACGATTTTTATATATTTTGAAGTGTCGTCTCAACTTTAAATAGATATAGACATGCACTCACTTGTCTAGCGTTGCCTTGGTGCTCTGCGTGTACTTGGCCACAATATCGTGATACGTATTCTGCAGATTTGTTTTGTACTCCTGCATGGACGAGTCCGGTGATTGTAGCTTCGAGATTACACAGGCATCAAAGAACTTGGCCTTGGACTCCCACAGCGATAGCAGCTTCGACAGCTTCTGACGCTGATCATTGTTGGCAACTAAGCAGAAGGAAACGTATGCACAAATTAAAAAACACTTGTAAAATGCCAATTTTTTGGATTACTTACTCAAGTCGGCGCTGCAGAACATCGGTATAACGACATTCTCGAGATTGTTCTTCAAATCGCTGATATTTTTTCGCATGCTGTAAATAGATTTGTTGCGCTTAAACCAAAATGCCTGGCATTTTGGCGTCTGCTCTTTTTGAGGATGCAGTCCGTCAATTCCCACGGGTCAATTATTCCCAGCCAAAATGTGTAGTCCGCCCGTCTGTCTGTCTCTGTCCATGAACTAAGCAACAAAGTCTCAAAGTGGCTTACTTAGCTTAAGTTGAATGGATTTTACTTTCTCCTTCACTCGTGTGAGCGTGAATCATGTGGTAGACCAGCCAGTTGCGTTTCTGGTTGGTCCTATGTGCTCTAACTGTGTTAGGCTAGATAGGAAGTGACTTCCTGAATCTTTTTCTAGCCAGTGGCGGGCAGTTCTCTACAGCGTTTACTGTATAAGTTGGCATTTAGCCATTTGTCATTCGACTTGTGTCTGTTCATATCACTGATTCTGAGCTTACAGGTAGCTAAAGGATTAGGTTAATAACATGCTGATTTGCCATCTCGTGTAGAGATTTGACAGCTTATTACGGACATCGAGTTTGACATCGCAATGATGGATTTGATTGCCGCCTGGCTATCATAATGTATATATTTACGGTACAATCACTAATTTTTGACCTCTTTAGGCACTCAAGTGCTTCTTTTCTCTGTTACTTAGATGTGATGTTTTTTTTGCAGTCATTTTATTGATTTTTATTGTTTTTTTTGCGAACTTACCAATGATGGAGTATATCATTAACTAAATATATAAGATGCAATTTTTGCTGAAACGTTGAACCATTGACCAAAGCCCTAAAAATAAATTAACAAACGAAAAACATATTTTTGTCCATTTCTTCTTTCTATTTTTTTTTTTGTTTTTTTTTTTTTTTGGTTTTTTGTTGTTTTTTTTCTTCTGTAGGCACAACAACAATTACCAAAAAGTGTTTGTTGTGCTGTTGTTTTTTTCTTTGTAATTTCTGTGCTGTGATTCGAATTTGGTGTGTGTTGAGGTTGTGTGTGTGTGTATATTTTGTATCTTAACTAAGCAACGTTGGATTGCTGCCTAACTGTGCTCAAGACTCGAAATGTTTACTGAGCCAACGCTAAAAAAAGGCGCGCATCTTCTCTCTAGAAAAAAAAAAAACCAAACGAGTCAACGAATTAAATTGAATATAGCAACGAGTAGATAAACCGTTAGCTCAGCTCTCTCGCTTAATTGATCGTCACACACGCTCTCTCTGTCTGCTTCGCTCGCAGCATTTGCATGCATTTCATTTTGTATCGTTTCGTTTTCGTTTCGTTTCTCGCTTAACACTCGTTGAAAGAAAGAATCACAAATGGTAATTAATAAATGTTAAAGGATCATTAATTAATATATAAACTGAGGCATACTTCTTTAAAAGATATTGTAAAACGACATTGATTTTTGCGCTGTCGGTTGAATGCTGTAAAATCCAGTTCTTGCCTAAAATTGCAATATCAAACGGGTTACTCAGATTGTCAGTAGTCTCTGTGCAAATTAAGTTTATGTATTTAAATGTTTTTTTTTTAATTAATTTACGTTTTTTTCTATTATTATTATTTAAATTTTGAATTTCTTTTGCAGTTTTGTCTAGCTCAAAAGTTAACAACTGACGTAAACATATAGATATATATAAATATTCATAGATTTAAATTTAAATACTATTTTTTTTTTTTCATAGCCACACACTCGTTGGAGAGCTGGCCATATATATATTTACCTGCAGAGATGCTATCCTTGGTGCAGGACTCAATGATCGGCTGGAGCACGCCATCAAAATCCCGTAATACGATACCCTGCTCATTGGCCAATTGATCCAGTTGGGTTGTTTGTGCTGCCGCCATCGCTTCGTCGATTTGCTTTGTTTTTTGCGTCATCAGCGCCTAAAGGTTCATTTTTGATTTGGTTTCATTGGATTTGATTTCGTATTTTATTTTTATTTTTTTATTTCGTTGGTTTATTTTTTGGGCGCGCAACAATAGATTTGTTATTCGTTTTTGATATTTTCGAATGCGACAATAAACGAGAGTTTCGTTTTTAACAATCAATTTTTGGTTTCGGTTTTGTTACATATTTTATTTTGTTTATTGTCAGTTGGTATGAAGAGTGGTTTTTTTTTTTTAGGTTTTATGTTTCAAAAAATATACAATAAAGCAAAAATTTAATGTAGCATTGTTGAAATTGTTAATTCGATTGTTAAAACATAATAATATATAAACGTATTGTAAATATTGTGAATCGTTAAGGAAAATGCTTCTTTTTTCTTATCTTTTTTTTGTTTATGGTATAAGCTGAAAGTATATATACATATATAACATATCCAGGGGGCGTGGGGCAGACGATAGTGATTGTAGAACAAAATCAACAAACATTTAGCCCCGATGCAAAACAGGAGAGGAGTTGGGAGATTGTTTAATAATAAGAAAGAAAGTTTCCATCGGTTCCGCTAATATTTAGTTCGCAACCAAAGCAAACGTTTTAACGTTTCTGGCAATTGTAATTTAAGAGATATTCTTCTTTTTTCGTTATCGACGTAGTAAAAGTATTTATAGTAAAATAAAGACTTATAAAAAGGGCTGGATTCATTCTCAGGGTCTGCTTTCAGATTAACTGCAAATTGTATGTTTTATAGTTTTTATAAGAATTTGGAACAGCAACAAAACAAGCAAGTTTTATTCGTCCAAAGTCAGAATGGGAATACTAAAGTATTGAAGACGTTTTGGAAGTGGGGGGACACATTCAAAGCTGCTTTCCTCTCAGGAGATGTTTGCGCAAAAAATATATATTTATATATATATATGTATGCATGTTTATATCAAAGATATATATATTGCACCTGTGAAGAGAGCGATTTAAGTTGATATATTTACCGTATGCTGTGCGGAAAGATTCGCATCCGATTGTTTGATTTGCTCCCTCAACGTTTTCTGCTGCATTTGAATGGCATCCAATTGGCTGCCAAGATTCAATGTTAACGGTGAGCCATTTGCTGCTGGCGCTGATCCAGGTCCTGGCCCAGGACCCGGTCCTTGTCCGGGATTAGCATTGGGCGGCCACAGATGTTGAGCAAGGTTTTGTGGCTGTTGCGCTTGCTGCATTTTGTCCGCTACATTTTCATGCATATTGATTGGAATTTGTTGCTGTTGCAGTGGCTGCTGTTGTTGTTGTGACGCGTAGTGAGAAAGAGTTGGCGGCGGCTGTTGCATATAATGAGCACCCGTTGGCATGCCACCCTGCTGCTGTTTCAGCACTAAAACAAAAATATATATCGTTCAATGTCACACTCACAATAGTTGAATAATTTGCATAATTTTACTCACTTGCCTGCTCCGCTGCCACACGGAATTGATAATAGCTGGCGAATTCGCCGCCATAGAGAAACTCAAACTTTGGATTATTTTGTTGCTTTTGTTTGGTAATTGCTTCGAACTCGGGTCCATTGCGTGCCACAAATTCAGCCAGTTTATCTATTATATTGCGTAAACTTGCATCTGCAAAAGCAAAACGAAAAAAAAAATAGGTAAAGCATAAATGGTTTTTTTTAGCTTAACAGCTCCACATTTTGCTTGCATGTGTGTGCGTGCAGTGCGATTTAGCGGACATTTGCCGCTTACCTCTTGGCGCTTGAACATCCATATTTTGTTGATCTTTTACAAACTAGTTATTTTGTAAGGTAAGGGCTTAAATATTCTTAACTTTTTACAAAAAATTCATCACTTTTCCGGCAGGCCACAAAGAATATTTTTTTATAATCTCTTCTTCTTGTTTTTATTCAGACGCCATATTTAGAGCCAGAGCGATAAAAGAAAAGCAGACACGATGAATGCCATTCATCGATAGGTTTTCGTTTCGATATATAGATAAGCACAACGAGCAAAAAATCGAGCATCTTGCTTTTTTTTGTAAAAGCTGCCAGTCATTTTCCATTTCATCTTCAATTCAAAGTAAATATGTCAGTACGTGTTATTAACGACGAATCGCATTTCCAAACGGAACTGTCGCAGGCAGGCGTCCGCCTTGTCGTTGTGGACTTTACGGCAACATGGTGCGGGCCATGCCAAAGGATTGCACCCATTTTTGACACGTTTCCCAGCAAATATCCCAACGCCATATTTCTGAAGGTGGACGTGGACAAATGCCAGGATACAGCTGCCGGCCAGGGTGTTTCAGCGATGCCCACATTCATATTCTATCGCAATCGGGCCAAAATTGATCGCATTCAGGGCGCCGACGTTAATGGCTTAGAGGCAAAAATTCAGGAGCATATTGGATCGGGCGGCGCCGAGGCTGGCGAGGATTATGGACAAGGTTTGGTAAGTTAATCACCTATTCGTCAATAAGAAAAAAACCATAGCCTAGGTATAATTATATATGACATTTGCGTTTCGCTATAGATGGAGCTGAACTCGTTCATCTCGAAGCAAGAGTGCGAGTGCCTAAATGAAGCTGATGATCACAATTTGAAGCATGCTCTGGCTACTGCTGGCGGCTTCTTGCAGTCCGACTGCGACGAGCAGCTTATCATGTCCATAACATTTAATCAGGCGGTGAAGATTCATTCTCTAAAGTTCAAGGCACCACCCCAATTGGGACCCAAGGATGTAAAACTGTTCATCAATCAGCCGCGCACAATTGACTTCGACATGGCCGAGTCCATGAGCAGTGTCCAGGATCTGACGTAAGTCTGTCAATCTCAGCACGGCTGATTATCAATTAATTTCGCTCGCATCGCTTCCAGCCTGGCGGAAAAGGAGCTGGAGAATGGAAATCCGGTCAACCTGCGCTATGTGAAATTCCAGAATGTACAAAACATACAGATCTTTGTGAAGAACAATCAGTCCGGCGGGGATATTACTCAAATTGATTACATAGGATTCATTGGCTCACCGATCGTTACCACCAAGATGACGGACTTTAAGCGTGTCTCTGGCAAAAAGGGCGAGAGCCATCGTTAAATATAATTATTTGCAGCATTTGTGTTATTAAACCCGGCTATAATTGCTCCCATGTACTTTCGACTTAAAATTAAGCAAAAATTAAATGAAATGCATTAATAATAATGACAACTAACTACGAACACAAATTAAAAAGACATTTATATGGCAATCATCAAAGACTATTCGTCGTGCGGTCAGCTTGCTCAAGTTCCTTGTTAAGCATTTGCCAGGCACGCTCGGCCTGCCGCTGCGTAAAATCATAATCCCATTGTGAACTGAAGATCACGTTTGATTTGGACACAATATCAACATTGCTCACTTGTTGGGCCAGACGATTCCTTGCCTCGTTCTCACTTAGCTTGTTGCGTTCCATGACACGCTTAATCGCCTCCTCGGCCGGCACAATCATGGACCACACTTCATGACAATTGGACTCCCAGCCGGCTTTGAGGAGCACAGCCGCTTCAAGTATCACCACTTTGGGCACATGTGCTCCTGTACGCAGTACAGCCAGTCGCTTATTGACCTCTACCCGTATCTCTGGCCAAACAATAGCATTTAACGCTTGCAACTCTTGGGGATTGCCAAAAACTCGAGGTCCCAGCTTGGTGCGATCGATGCGACCATCGCTAGCGAGTATCTCCTGGCCAAAGTGTTGCACTATCTTGTCATAGCACGCCTGACCCGGCTCATAGATATCATGCGCCACCTTATCGCAGTCGATGACATGGGCGCCCAAATTGCCCAATCGCTCAGCCATCTTGCTCTTACCGGATGCAATGCCACCGGTCAGACCAATGATGTAGGGACGCCTTGACAAATCAGGACGTGCCTGTAAAGAAAATTGGGCCCATTAAAATCATTTCCAATTCAGTGAGAAATCGAGTAATTCTACCTGTGGCTGTTGCCAACGTGTGCCCAACAGATCGATACGTGTGTTGCTGGAGCTAACCTTGGACTCATGGATGTTATCATTGACATTGCTCTGCACAATATCAATGACAAAAATTTCCAATTGACAGAGTTGCTTAGCAGCCCTTAATTCGTTAATCTTTTGACCGCCACGCAACGTTTCCGCACTGACCACAATCATGTCCATCTTAGGATCATGTAGTGTCGGACCAAATGGATCATCGATTGGCACAATTTCGTATTGCAAGGTGTTGTCTATATCCAAGAGAAACTCACGCAGCTGAGCAATTCGCTCCTCAACGGGCAATACCAGTTCACCCAGCGTTTTGCCTATAAGTAGATTGATAGATAAGAATGATAAGCATTTTGCTAATTCATCTTTGCTTGGATTATGTAAAATATTCAACTGGTTAAAGAGTGCTGCAAAGTTAGGTTTTCTTTCGTACCCTTTGTTAATTCAGCCGTTGTCACTCCGACAACGAGACGCTTGCAGGCGCGCAGCACAGCCTGTGTGAGGAATATCTTGTGCCCGATGTGTATGCGATCAAAGGTGCCGCCAAGCACCACATCGGGATATACTTTTAGATTGACCGATTGGCCGCTGTCCGCCTGTAAGTCCGTGCATCCTTTTGTATCCTGTAGAAAAATGGTTGGTTTGCTTATATTCAATTCGGATCGCAGCCTGTCGCACAGTTCTGGTTGATGCGCATCCGAGAATATGATATCGACGGGTTTGCGTAAAGTCAGTGACGCAGCATTGTGTTGTTGCTTTAGCGGCGCCACCAGGACGCGCAGATCCAGCTTGTTGCCAACATAGCTGCTGCTATCCGCATACAATTGTGATATAAGTCGACCCCAGACTGGCGGCGGTGTTGTCACTGTTGATGCCGGTACATTTAGGTGAATGTACAGCGAGTTTACATATTTTTCTATGCTGCGCAACGATTGACCAAGTTGCTTAATGTTGGACACAACGAGCAGTCCAGTTGAAGCCATGTTATTGTTGTGATTCACTTGTGCGGATCCTGCCGCGAAATCGTACTTTGTACTAGGAATGTGCAAAAAGAAAATAAGAAGCGATACATCGATATATTACGGAGGCTTGTCGACATCCAAAAAGCTGTGACCATGTGCGATAGATTGGTAGTTGTGAAATAAGCCTATCGATTCGACCGAACTATCGCAACTTTCTGTCTCACCCATCACTGAAGAAAAATTTTTTATCACAATTTGCGAAGCATTTTTCAAATAAAACTAAAAGCTCGACAAGATGTCGCGACAAGCAACCAGATTAGACGCCAAGAAAGTGGTAAGTAAATAGCTGGTAGCAAGTACAACAAGAACGCTGCTCAAATTTAGTTAGTCTAGTAAGCCCAGTTGTTTTGGTCTACTTAAGAAACATTGAAGATGCCATCCACCCTCAAAATCGGCTTCACATATTTACGCTTTTACAGTAAGTGTTTAACTGAGAGAGGGACACGAAACCCACACAATAAATAGCGCAGCCTGCGCGCTATGGATAACCATTTTAGCAGTAATCGCACTACAACAGCAGCCACACCAGCAACAATAAAAGGAAATCCAAAAATGAGCAACGCAGCCACCGCTGGCAACACAAACAACAACAACAGTGGAAGTAGCAGCAGCAGCACCAACAACACGACAAGCAACAACAATACAAATGCAAGCAACGCAGCAGCAGCGGCAACAGTTGCAAATGCCGGACAACAACAACAACAGCAGCAACAACAACAGCAGCAGCAACAGCCAATACAGGTGATACCGATGCCCATGATGACAGGTGGCGGCGCTCAAATCATAATTGGCCAACAGCAACAGGCGGTGGGACAGGTGGGTGGTGCGTCGGTTACAGGTGCTGGTGGTTTGCAACCACAATTAATACCGCTGCAAGCGAATCAAATAATGCTGCAGGCTGCCGCCGCACAACAACAGCAGCAGACACAGATGCAAGTGATGCAGCTGCCCGATGGCCAGACCATATTCTATCAGACACCGACACTCACCTCACTGGATCCGAATGCGGCGGCAGCAGCCGCAGCAGCAGCAGCCGCTGTGGCCGCCCAACCGGCACCGCATTATCTCAATATTAATGGGCAGCTGGTACAGATAACGGCGGCACCAACTACGAATGCGGGCCAGCAAGCAACTGGCGGTCAACAGATCATAATGGTGCCACAAATGACAGCGGTAAATACGGGAGCCGCGAATGTTGCTACCGCCAGCAATTCAAACCAAACAACCAGCAACAATAATGTGCAACAGCAGCAACAACTGCAACAGCAACAACAGCAGCAGTCACAGTTGCAAGTCGCAACCGCCACGGCTGCCACAACTGCCACAAGTAATGCGAGCATGTCTGCAGATGTCTCCACAAGCACGACGGGCACGAATACGAACAGTGAGGATGAGAACTCCAAGGGGGAGGCGGATGAGGAGCCGCTCTATGTGAACGCCAAGCAATACAAACGCATACTGATTCGACGGCAGGCGCGGGCCAAACTGGAGTCACGTATACCTAAGGAACGTTGTAAATATCTACATGAATCTCGTCATCGGCATGCCATGAATCGAGCGCGTGGCGAAGGTGGACGCTTTCATTCGGCGCAGGAGAAGGGCGATGCTGGCGGGCTGGATGGCATTACGTTGCCGCTATCGTCGAGTGGCGGTGCAACGCTGAGTCGGGGCACTGCACGTGCCCCACCCAAACTGATAGCACCACACCAAACGCCGAGCATCACAATCACGGCAATCAAATCGGAATAAGCTGCAGTTGAACATCATGTTTCATGTTGTTGTAGATAAACTTAATGTTAAGCAATAATTGTTAAGCTCAGGTCACTTTGTACACAATTGCAAACAAATAAATTTGTATTTATTTAACTGTGTTGTGTGTGCCTTTAGAAAGTGGATGGATGGTTCTTCATAGTTCATCTCAATGTTATCCTTAAAAGTGAACGCTTGGAAATCCAGTTGAATTCAGTTGTGATTCTAATTATAATTTCTAAAAATCCTTTTCTCTCTCTGGAAAAAAATTAAAATATTTAATTTCCATGCGATCGCTTTTAAGACAAAAACATTTTGAAAGCCTTATATATAGTCTGAACAACTGAATTATTTATGTACGGTTCGATTTCACTTTCTTTATTTTTGTTGGCTCAAAACTGCTTTTTCTTTTTACACACTTTTGAAGAACTCGGAGTTCCTGACGCTCACCTATGGTGCACTGGTGACCCAAATGCTGCGCGACTTTGAAAACGTGGATGATGTGAACAAGCAGCTGGAACGCATTGGCTACAACATGGGTATGCGCCTGATCGAGGACTTTCTGGCACGCACCTCCGCTCCGAGATGTTTGGAGATGCGTGAGACAGCGGATCGCATCCAGCAGGGGTTTCGTATCTATTTGAATGTGCAGCCAACCATATCGAATTGGTCGGCGGCATCCGATGAGTTCTCGCTGCTGTTCGATTCAAATCCGTTGACGGAGTTCGTTGAGCTGCCCACAGATCTTAGCAATTTACGCTATAGTGCCATACTCAGTGGCTGCATACGAGGTGCCCTCGAGATGGTCCAGCTGGAGGTGCAGTGCTGGTTTGTTCAGGTATATATATACATATACATATATGTTATTATAAAAAGGCAGTTTATTTTATAATATTTTGTATGTGTGTGTGTGTGTGTGTTTTGTGTGTGTGTGGAATACTTTGTGGTTGTTGTCTCTTCATGCCGTTCACATTTTGATTTTGATTTCTTTGCAGGATCAGCTGAAGGGCGACAATGTGACGGAGTTGCGTGTTAAGTTCGTGCGACGTCTAGAGGAAGCCATACCAGCTGGCGAGGATTAGACATACATGTATATATTTATATATATATATATATAGAAGGAAGAGAGTCGAACGCCTAAGCGCTTCTCATTTTAGAATTTAGTTAACATTTTTTCGCTTTATACAAAAAGCTGCATTCCGGATGCGAAGGCGCAGGAGACGCAACAACAACAAACAATAAATAACATCAATTATTATTATAAACAAACAACAATTTTAGTTATATTTTTTATTCGACTTTATACACAAAATGTTTTATGTCAGATATAAAATATATATATGTAATTATGTAGCAATATAAAGCATAAAAAGTTGCATATTTTTATTTATACGCTTGCAGTTGGGTATTTCGATTGTGTTATGCACTTTGTAATGCTTTCAAGATCAGCGAACTTTAATATGGATTACATTTCCAGATATCTGGAGGCTACTTGGAATTTAAAGATCAGATTGATTTCCAATTAAATCGGACTACAATATCATAAACGCTTGCAGCTAAAGATAAAATCCGTAAGAAAAATTAAGTTTTTTGTAAGAACAACAAATGTTATTCCTTATAGACGTCATTTTTAAAGGTAAGAAAAATCATATTTTCTAATGCTATGCCTTATCTACCTCGATTTCTGCAAGTGTATTTTATATTCGGCGCGCCGAGTTTAACTTTCTTTACAAGTGTTAAGAGTAATAATTGGGTAAAAATATCAAGTGCCTGGCGAAGATCCTTGACATGGTTACTTAAGCATTAGATTAAAGCTGTAAATGTGTGTGTTTTTATTGCTGCTCGATTGCTTTTAGTTAAGGCGGCTTTAAAGTGTGTTAAGTGAAACAAGTTAACAATTTTAAGGCGCGGCCAGCCGCCATTATTTTGTTCAGGTTTTTGGTTTATATTTAACAAGATTAGGTAACCAACGATTGTAATCCTTAGCGGCGTAAAACAACAACAGTAACAATATTATGATAATAAACATATTTTTTTTTGTTTTTGATTCTTTATATGGAATACTTTTCAAGAGGCACTCAAAAATACAATACTTGATGGTGAAACTTGATTCATTTCTTTGGATAAGGCTTTGTTGTTGTTGAAATTGTTGTTGTTTTTTTGGTTGGCGAATTTAATTCTGCTGCGGACAAAGCATTAGGTTGAGGTTCCGGCGTGTCAGAACTTTGCGCAGGGCTTGCAATGTTTTCATGCAGATGACAATGCAACAGCCATTGGCGACGCCCTCCGCCGGACTCTTGCACGTGCACGCATTGCCCTTGGGAGCGCTCGTGGAGCTGTGGATTACAGGCGGCGGCGGTGCTGGCTGTGCTTTCATGGAGCAGCAGCTGGAGCTGACAACCGGCGGCGGCGGCAGCGGTGGTGTTGCTGGTGTGCAGCAGCCTCCAGACTTGGAGGAGCAGCAGCTGCTGCTGACAGGCGGCGGAGGTGCTGGTGGAGCACAACAGCCGCCAGTTGGAGCCGGCTTGGGCACAGGAGTGGAGCAAGCGCAAGCCGAGGCTGGAGTTGCTGCAATTGGAGGAGCAGCAGCAGCACCACCGCCACAGCAACCACCACTACTGCCAGCAGAGCTGCTGCGTGCGCCACTCATGGAAGCCAAATTCTGGAGCAGTAAAGCAACATCCTCGATGTTCTGATTCATTTCCGCATCGTGTCTACTCACTTTTTTGCTGGCCACGCTGCCACAGATGCGTTTTGAGTTGCTGTTCGCCATTTGTATTGTTGTTGTGGGTTTGTGGCTGATTGTTGTGGTTGATTTGTTGGTAGCACCACAGTCACCGCCATGACAGCTTTTGGTCTGATCACACTTGCAATTGGTGCAATTGCAGATGCCCGCATCTGCTGTAATCTGTTTAAGTGTCGGCTTATTGTCCCTTATGTCCAGCTCAACCAGACCCGATGCATCGCTGGGCACCTGGGCTGCCTGATGGAGCGTCGCCTGCAGCAGCGCACTGTTATTATCAATGGTCATCAGGATGTCGTTGAGCAGGGATTCGGTTTCCATATCCTCATCGTTGTCAAAACTATCATCACGCAGAAGCTCCTCAATATTCTGCGGATTCAGCTCCAGCGTGGGCAGATTGCCAGCTGCATTTGTTGGATTTGGATTTGTGCTGCTCAACATTTCCACATCTAGTGGTGTTGGCTCCTCCATGTTGACACCACTGATGGCGGCATTGCCATATGTGTGCTTCAAATCCACAAAACTGGGCATTTCGGTGGCGAGTGCAACGCAGGCATCGGTCAACGGTGCCATCGGAATAATGGGCTTGGAAACGAGCACACCGGCATCAATCCATGGACTGGGTATCTCCTCCTCGGCGGCATAGGATAAAGGATACGCTTGTGATGTCTCTGACAGTAGGCAAACATTGGCCAACTGTTGAATGATAACGCCGCTATCGTTGCTGGTTGTCTCCGAGCTCTGACTGCCCGTATTGTAGAGCACCATCTCGTCTGTCTTTTGCACCACCAACAGCTCCTGTTTCAGTTGCTCCTGCTCCAGTTGCTCTTGCTCCTGTGGCTCCTGCTGCTGGTGCAGTTCCTGGTGCAACAGTTTCTGAGCACGCTTTGATTTCTTTTTGTTGCCCCCCTTGCTGAGTAGCTGGCGCTGATGCGTCTTCTTGTGCGATTTCAGGCTGTGCGATGTGCTGAAAGACTTCTGACAGCTATCTTCCTGACAGGGATACGGTTTCTCGCCGGTATGCGTGCGCCGATGCGTTTTCAAATGATGCGATGCGGTGAATGCCTTGCCGCAATCATCCTCGGGACACTTGTAGGGTCGCTCCTGGGTGTGGGTGCGCATATGCTTCTTCAGATCGCTGAGTGTCGTGAAACACTTTTGACACATTTCGCAATTAAATGTCTCGCCATTGTGCAGTCGCAGATGGGCGTGCAATCTAACAGATAACAAATGATAATACTGATTAGCCAATGAATTACTATTTATAAATATATGTCTATTATTATTGCCTGTATCGCGTGTTGAAAGCCTTCTCACAGCCGCTGACTTCGCATTCGTAAGGTTTGATTTTGGTGTGGACGCGTACATGGATTTTCAGGCTGTATGATGTGAGGAATGCCTTGTTACAGCCCTCCTCCGTGCACTTGAAGCTGTAATCACCTGTAAAATATATATATGCAAAAAAATGTATCAAATAAACAGAATTTCAAATAATTACGTGCGCAAATGTTTACCCGCTCAGTCAACATTTCCGGCGCAGAAAGCAAGCGCACGTCGTTGGCAGTGTTGGCAAACATGGCATTATGATAACAATCTTAAGCATAGCATAATTATAAGAGGGTAGATGGCAAATTTAAAAACAGAATATCACCTATTTTATGCATACTTTCAGCCAAAGTCGTCTAACTAAATCTTATGCATGTCAAATTTACCAAACCAAAGGACAACCATTTTTGTGCATATTTTCACCCAAAGTTGTCTAACAATGTCCAATTTTCGATTACAAACTATTATATTATGCAAATTAAATTATTTGCAGCTCGGAATTTTACTGTTTTATACTATGCGCTTGATTTTCGACGCTCATGACGTCACGCGTGTATATTGCGCGTATAACACGCCCGTCTTTGAGCAGCACCAGTGTTGCTTAACACTGTAGCAGCAAACACTCGTACGCGTTCGACGTCAACGCGTACGCACGCATGTAATTTGTTGAAGTTTATTTTGAAAACAAAACGAAAAAAACGATAATGAGCGACATTGAGAAAAGATTGATCAGAAGCGTTAAACATAACGCTTGCTTATACAATAAATCACACATGGGTTTTCGCAATGGCCAGCTCAGAGACAGAGCGTGGGCGATGGTCTCAAGCGAATGTGGTTTGCCAGGCAAGCGGTGCACAAATGCATATAGACAAAATTACACTTATAAAATAATTGTTATTTATGTTTTGCTTGATTTAGTTAAACAAACCCAGAGCAAATGGAAGACGCTGCGCGATCGTTTTGTGCGCGAATATCACAAATGCTCCGATACCCAAATGGAAGTCATAAACTGGCGTTATTTTGAAGAGCTCTCCTTTCTGGTGGAACACATCAAACCGCGCGGCTGCTCGTACGATTATTACTATCATAATATATACATTATGCTATAAATGATTATAATAATAATATATATACATTGTATGCAGCAAACTTGAGGATAGCCAAATGGATTTGGATGATGTGGATTTATCAAGTAGACAGTTAACTTATGAAAACGATGACTTAAATCACCGTTCCATAAAACAGGAAGACGATGACCGTGCAATAGATGGAAACACCCGGGAAGCGCTTACGCCAAGCGATGCATCCAGTGAGAAACCCCAGCTGTGTCTCCAACAAGCACAGCAGGAGTTTCACAAGGTTATGGGCCTGTTGGAGAATGTGCTGCAGCAGAAACTCAAAGAACAACCATCAAATATAGTTGCTACCCAGCACGATCCTTTCTATAATTATCTAGAGAGTATATTGAGTCGGGTGGACGCAACCACCCGCGCCGATATACAATTGGAACTGCTCAATTCTGCGAATACACTGGTAAAAAATGCAGAAAACACAAATAAATAGAAGAATATTCTTAGAAAATTAGAATGTCTAGTAAAATATATAGCGTATATTCATTCCATCTTATCTGCTGTTTATAAGAACCATTATAAATTTGGCTACATATAGTATTAAATTTAAAATAAAGTAGCAGTCAAAGATAAATTATGATTTAACTAATAATTATTAATTTGCAACTCATCTTCAAGCAGATGATCGCGTTATCGATATCGATGTCGTATGTTACGTACAGTGCGTTGCCTGTTATGTTACCGATGTTATTACAGTGGCCGTTAACTACATTCCCAATGGCATTTTATAAAGGCGTAAAAACTTAATATATAATATATCACATTACGTTTGATTCAAAATTATATATAAAAGTTGTAATCTAAAACTGAAACTGACCTGTGTGTGTCTTTAAATGTGTACGCAGATTTCCAATTGTGCTGTAGCTGCGATAACAGTTTTCGTAGTTGCATTTATAGCGGCTGAGAGCTTCATCGGAGCTCTGTGATGATTTAGGGAGGATCAGACAATAGATATGTATAAGTGTATATATTAGTTATTTAACCAAAACATGATTGTATAGAGCTGAAGTTGAACTATGTACAAAGTCAAAGTGGGCTAATATAAAGTCAATAGGTCGTTAAGTATTATATTTATATGTGTAGTACTTCGTAGTAAGTCAGCAAATAAATAACATGCAGTGTGAGTATATATATTTATATGTGTATATAGTAGATAGTATATATGGTGAATGAGGAAGAGTGTTTGTTTGCTTTGTTTTTAGGGATTAACTAAGACTACGCACCAAGTTGAATAGTTGCAAAAAAATGCGAGCAAAAGTAGTTAACATAACTGAGGCGAGAGCGGCGAGGATTCGTGAAGAGCAACGAGACGCCTGCCTGGTTGCCCCTGCTAGACTATCGATTAACAATTAGAACTAAATTATATGTATTTTTTGTTGTAATTTTTGCTACTAAAAGCGGCGTTACGAAAAAACAAAAGAATGTTAGTTACGACACAATTTTTGCGACTGTGTACGTTTTTTTGAGTGTGTTTTTGTTTTGCTTCGCTTTGATGTTGTTGTTTTTTGGTTTTTTTTTATGGAATGTGGGGGCTGAGTACCTCGTAGGCCATCGCCATCATCAGCTGCTCCTCGTCGGTGTCCTTGTGCAGGGCGCCCGGATGGATGCAGTGAGCCAGCTCATTGTCCTCATCGGGCTCTGTTTGCTCTTCGACATAGCTGCAAGATCGTTCGGATTATATGTTTATATATCGATCACTCTCTTTTTTTTCTCTCTCCCACACTCTCTTCACTCTCTCTTTCTGCATGTGTGTATTTGGGGGTGTTTGTACATGTGTATATGATGTGTGTGTATCGCTCGCCCAGTTGGAAACAAACAAAATAAAAAGAAATAATGCGTCGGGCGAACGATGCTGCCGCTTCTGCTGCTGCTTTCAATTTGTGTCAGTGGGCCGTTAAACATCTTCTATATATATGCACACACACATACTTCTAAATATGTATATATATATATATATATACATATATATATTTTAGGCAGTGATCGCTTGCTAATTAAAACTTGCCGCAAGTTTTTGATATTGTCATTTTTCTATGCATACAAAGTTATTTTCACATTGTTTTTTTGTTGTTCACCAAATGCAACTCGATAACATTGCATTCTAATTCGCGAGCGATCACTGTTCTATGCAAACTTGTTTACAGTTATATGTGTGTGTGTGTTGATTAGTGAGGTTATAAAAAAAACCAAAACAGCAACAACAAAGAAAAACATTCATTAATAACAGTTGACAAGCAACAAAGTAAAAACTATCTATCAAAAAAACGTAAAACAAAAAATACACAAAAATAAATAAATGGATGAACTGGAAAGCGCCTTTAAGCTACAATATCAGGCAGATTAATTAATATTTAATATTGTCATGGTCAAACACGACGTCGCCAAGAACTATAAAACAAATATATTAAAGGAAAAACACAAAACACGCAAACCAAAAATATTGTATTGAAAATAAATTTGCAAAAATAATAACAACAACAAGTGCGTGGGCCTTTGGTGGACGAATCGCCTGACGACGGTATGACTGGGCTGGCATCCAACTAAATACTGCCTTTCATCCCTCCCCTCCCTCAAAATTGCTCAATCTGCACTACTCATCTCTGTCGCTTTCCCTGTCGCAAACACACAGCTGTGCCTTCGTCTCCCATCCCTCCCCCTGCCAACCTATCTAACAGCCTGCCCCAATCGCACGAGTGTTGAAAAATGAGAAATATGATTGAGGTGCAACACTCATCGTGTTAAAAATAGCCTTAGTCTCAGTGGGGGTTGGGGGATGTGGGTTGAGGTTTGGGGTGAGTTCTGTCTGTGAAATACAAAGTTGAAATAAAAATTGGAAAAAACATTATGGCACGAAAATTAGTGAAAACAACTACAAAGCGAAAGGCTAACCAAGTCATTTAAGTCCATTTTGTTCATAAAACTCGTTCCAGTTGCTAGTTTAAAGTAATAGAAGGAACTCAAGCGAATTCAAATCAGAACATGTGACAATGCTAAGTGTTTGATTTCTAACACGAATCTAGTTGTAGGTGCATAAAATGATATAGAATTGATTAAAAAAATAAACAAAAATCAGACTAAATTTCTTATTGGTCAGCGATAACAGACAGCAAACCATTTCAGCCAATAGATTTAGTAAAAAGATTGTGTCATAAATAAAGTTGAAAACGTGCTCTATAAAAAAGCCATAATTAAAATCTGGAACAATTAACAGATGAGTTTCTTATATGCATTTCATCTGTTTCGAGTGCTCCACATGTTGGAATATTCTCGAATGGAATTTCACATTTGCTCATTCAAATTGGAAACCGACTCTTTTACACTAAGTGTGAATGAATTCAACTAGAAAATAGAAAACGTGTTTTTTCTTCATCTTACACATCAAGTATGTATATATGTATATATATACAGTTATACATAATTCTATCAATAGATTTGTGATTTTTTTGTGGTGGGTTTTATTTCTAAAAGCGTTCATCGGCATAATTATTTTTAGACCAAACAATCGATTTCGATACAATTAGGCGGCTGCAGCAGCAGCATTAAAAACCGTTACATTCTCATTGCCAGCAGTATCGAGTACATGCATTAGGCTACATACACATATATACATACAGGCATCCATTTGTGTGCGTCTTAGAGGTGGGTGAACACCGGCGAGCACATATCCATAAATACATACACGCACACACGCATACATATGTATCGGCCAATTAGCAACAACATGCTGATCATTTTCGAACGCTTGACGGACGCGCTTTGTAATAAGTGGACATTGGAATTGTTTAAAATTTGCCAAATTGTCAAAAGAGAATAACAAAAAAACATTTCGTTAGCTTTTTACAGGCGATTTTTGAGTCTAATTAGCAAACAACAAACAAGCAAAGCAATGCAAAATTGCGATATTTAGGAACAAACATACATACATATATATAAATATGTTTGTCTGTATGTATGTCGACGGCAGGCACGTCAAACTCGAGCAGACGGAAGAAAAACATGCAGCGCAATCGGATTTGTTGTGTGGGCAGTGGAAATTTTAGTCATGGGCAAGGGCGTATCCAGCTTATTGCCAAGAGGGGTGGAGGAGGGTGGGCTATTCTTAAAATTGTTCACACAATATTTAGAATATTAATCATATTTATTAAATTTGAATTGAATAATTGGCTTATAGGAAAATTTATCAAAAATAAATAATTTATTATAGTTATAATTAGAGATAATTAATTAATTATAATAATAATCAACGAGAATTAGATGAATATTAACATAGCTTGTAAGCCAGCTGCTAAATCAGTTAAATAAATAGTTTCAGTGGCAGAATAAGTGATCGCAATCCACTTATTGAGAAATGGAAATTAATCGCCAAGTGTAATTCTTTTGTAAAATTTTAACAATTTTTTATGATATCATCCACCCAAAGGGCAGCTTAAATATAAAAAACAAGTTTAAAAATCTGACTTTCAAAATCATCTGATTAACCCTTGATAACCCATTGTCTAAAATTTCCAAGAGAGCATACGGAAGGCCATAGAAAAATTATAGCATTACGATAACAATAAGTGCAGACAATAATATAATAAGCAATAACATAACAACAGCAATAAGCAAGCGATAAGCGAATGGCAAACAAATCAAAAAGGCAGTGTTGTGTAGCATGCAATGATGTGCTGCTAGTGCTTACTACCTCGTCCCAAGAGTGAAATATGCAGTTGTTGTTCTTGTAGGAGGAGAAGAAGAACTTGAGTTGTTGTTGTCGCTGCTAGTTGCTGTTGTTTTTGTAGGTTGTTCTTCTTCTTCTTGCGGTAACATGCTGAAGGACGCCACTGTGGGTGGCTGCACCTGGACGAGCTTTTGATTTAGAAACTGATATTCCAACGTAAAGCAAATATCGTCCAGATTGTATGTGCCCATTGTTGCTATTACAGGTATCGGTGTGGATTGTGTTTGATATGGTGAAATTGGTGTGGATGTGTGTGTGGATGATGTGCTATTGTTGTTGTTGCTATTGTGGTTGTTGTTGTTGGTGCTGGTTAGCAACAGGGGTGCACTTGTCAGTGTGACCAACTCGTCCTCAACTAAGTCATCGTCATCGTCCTCGTCAGCTATAACTGTCTGAGCCTGCAATTCGGCCGGGCCATATAAAGTATACGTCGCTGTTGTTGTTTTTGTTTTTGCTGTCGTCGCTGTTGTGGTTGTTAAACCTAGTGGTTGCAGCACCTGTTGCTCCCCAGTTGTGTAAATGCTGTTGCTGCTACTGCTGCTGCCGGTATCATCTAATTTGGGCGCAAGCAGCGATGCCAGCAGCGCTTTGTCCTCAAATCCATTAAAGTCCAGGGCAGTTGATGATGTTATCGGCGGCGAACCAGTCAGCGATGTGCGCGTTGAGTTTGTATCATAATCCCTGCTGTCTGATAAGGAATTCCCATGATTGGCTGACTTCCAACTGTGCTCGTAGTATTGTTGTTGCAGCTGATTTGGTTGTTGTTGTTGCTGATGATCATTGCTTGCATCCATTTTGTACTTATTCTAGTATTTCACTCATATACACACACATATACTTTTGCATACGCCTTACGCATGCAGTTTCTTATATATACTTATATCACTCTGCAATGCCGATGCATATATATAGCGAATGTATTACAAAAGATATAATTTTATAGAGACGGTTCCGAGCGTAATATCCACGTCTATTCAGCGCAACAACAAAGATAAGACTGGTAGTGATGGCAGCAGGAATGTAAGAATTCATTTCGATATATCGATTGTGTTAACAGAGTTGGTAAATAGTTTACATATCGTTGTTCTTGCTGTTGTTACGGGCATTCCCTAAAGTAGCTTAAAATACTTGCTCAGACATGGCAAGTATGTGTTAAGTGAAAAGAGCTCTCAAAAATAAACTTTTCATGCGTATACATAACATTACCTAGCTGCGAGTAGTAAGAACAATTGCATCGAGCATTAATGAAGCCAAGTGAGAGTAGCACATAACATAACATTATTAAGAGTAAACAGAAACGTGAGTTTTAATCGTATAAAGAGAGATTTTATTGGCACAACCAGATGTTTGATAGATAAGCGTGAGTTAAAAATCAAAGCAATTTTAATTTGCGCGCCCCTAAAATGTGCTGGCTGTGAGTATCGATAGCGATTACATATTGCACGCACGGTCACACTATGCGCAAAGGCAAAGGCAGTACATATACAAAATTCATTGATTTTGTCAACGTAAAACACACACAGCGCATAGCTACACAGGCGAGCAGCATATATATAAAGTGTGAAGTTAGTTAACTCTAAATTGGGAACGAGTGGCAAAATGCACAACAACATTCGAGACGAACTGTGAGAACTGCAACTGAGACTCGCATCGCCACCAACAAAAGTTCCAACAAGAGTTTTGCTGCTCGCTGCCCTGCTTCCAATTTCCAATAAGAAAGAAGTGCAAGCAAAAAGAGCATACGGTGTAAAAGGCAAAAAAAAGGCAACAATAAAAAAACGAAAGAGCAAAAGCAATACAAAATACAAAAGTAGCCAAAAAAAAAAAACAGAATAAAAATGACAATCGTTCAATATCAGGTGGCATATTGACGACGCACATTGGGCGCTCCTCCGAACAAAATGCCCAGGATCAACACTTGCAGGCCAAGTGATGAATGTGTAGCTAACGGTAATCATAATAATGCCACTGGCAGCAGCAGCAACAACGGTAACAACAACAATAACAACAACAACATTGACAACAACAACAGGAGCAGCAGCAACAGCGCCATTGTCAAACAGGAATTTGATACAACGCCGCCCGTTTGCCACAGAAAATCGGAGCGTCGAAAAATAGCACGGGACATTTTCCTAGTGTTCGAGGAGCAGCCGACGCGTCGTCGTCGCGGAGGACGTGGCGGTGCCCGTGGCACGAGGGCCAAACAAAAATTTGGCCATCTAAAAGTGGCGAATACGCCGCGCCTCAACAAGCATGTCCTGCGCGACATCAAAACGGAACCAAAGTGCAGCACAGCAGCAGCTGGAGCTGAAGTAGCAACAACAACGTTGCCTGTTGTCCAGGAGCCAGAGCCTGAGGCCGAGCCGGTGGAGCAGGAGCAGGTGGAGGAGGCGGAGGAGGAGGTGGAGCCTGAAAAGCTGCCGCTCAAAATGGCCGCAGTGAAACTTGAAACCAAAATAACAGCCGCAACAGGAGCAATAACATCAAAAGAAGCAGCAATAGCTGCAGCAGCAACACCATCAACAGCAGCATCAACAGCGACATCAACAGCTGCAGCAACAACAGCAGCAACTGCAACAACAGCAACAACAGCAGCAGCAACAGCAGCAGCAACACAAACAGCAGCAACATCAACACCAGCAGCTACAGCAGATGTTGCTCCCAGCCCTATGCCGACAACAACAGCACCAACAACGCCCAGCGTTAATCCGATCTTTCTTTGGGTCAAGCAGGACGATACACGCATTGTGGAGGTGCGCTGCGAAGATTATGATAAACGCAATCGCATTCGTTTGACCAAGACGACAAATGGTTGGCGTTCCATGCCACGTACCGATGCCTCATCCAGTCGCATTGTCAAGTTCTTCCACAGCGCAGCGGGTGCGGCGCCGACGGCGGCGACGTCGCCCTTGATCAAGGTCAAGCGGGAGCTGCATCAACACCAATCATTCGATGAGCACGAGCAGGAGGCGCAAGATGAGCCGCTGCAGCAGCCACAGCAACAGAAACAACAGCATGCTTGGACTGTGATAGATGAGCAGGTGCCACATCAGGAGCAGGAGGAGGAGCAGGAGGAGATCAACAATCTGACGGTTATTGAAGATGTTGTCGTTATGCCGCCTGCCCAGCAGCAACTGGAGGAGGAGGATGAGCAGCAGCAACAACAAGAACTTTCAATGACTCCGCCGGCGGAAGTCTGCTTCGATGGTCTGCTGGATAGCGAGACGAATGCATCGACTAAGGCGACCAAGACCAGCAATAGTAATCCCAATACGCCCACATATCAAAGCTCTCACTCCCGATCCCGCTCCCAATCGTCTTCAGCCGCCTCGGCGCCGCTGGAGCTGCAGCTGTGCCCCAAAACAGGTCTGTTTCTGACCAATGTGCCTGGCCAGGAGTCCGAGGAGCCGCCGGATGATACGGATGATGAGTTGCACTCGCAACACCATCATCATCAGTCGGTCAAACAAGATTTGTCCACTCTCGATGCGAATACGAAGCAGCTGAAAGATCTGCTGGACGAAGCCGATGATCTGCTGCAGCATTGCAGCAGCGAAAATGGCAGCAGCAATGGCGCCGATCTGCTCGACTCTCTGGTGAAGCGTAGCTGCGAGGATAACCTGATGCACCAACAGCAACAGCAGCAATCCCAATCAGCAACAGCAACAGTTGCTGCTGGCGCTGGCTTGAGTGCGTTTTGTGTGCCCGATGTGATTTCTGGCAAGGAGCTGCCCAGCATTTTGGGCATGGACAGCGCGGATGATGCGCCCAAATGTCTGTCCTTCAATGAGGCCGGCGAGATTGAGGGCCTGCATGGAGATCTCTTCCTCAACATTGACTCCTTTGACAAGCAGCCCGAGGTGGTCGTCGAGGAGGAAGTGGAGGAGGTAGAGGAAGAGGAGGAGTTGGAATCGGTGACCGAGGCCGACACTGTGCTGTTAACCAAGGACAAAGAGTCGTCGCCGTCGTCGTCGCCACTGCCACTGACTTTAACGCTGACTGTGCCCGATGAGACGCCCAAGGATTTGAGCTATAAGAAGCGCGAGGAAGTCTGTCCGCCGTCGGAGTCCAGGAGTCAGTGTGCCGTCACCTCCAGTTCGGACGTCCTGAAATCGAAGTCACCGGACCCTGAACTGCTGCAGCTGCCCGCCACAACAATACCCGCCGAGGTGGAGACCACCTCGGAGACGATCAAGCATCTGATATTGGAACAGTTTCTCAAACTCAATGGCAATGCACAGCAGCAGGCCGAACCCATGGATCTGGGCAAGGCGGCGGCAGCGGCGGCGGCTGCGTCGACTGGCGGAGATAAGCTCCAAACGGTGGTCATCGATGACGAAGATGATGAGCCGGCGGATGCGACGGAACCAAGCCATGAACCCTTGAAAAAGCGAGCGAAACCCATCAAAATGGACAAGGATCCGGATGCATTGACCCAACTGAAGATGCTCATCAGCAATCCGCAGTGGAAGGTGCCCGATCCCATACTCGTGCCAAAGGATCGACTGGGCGCCGTATTGGCCTCGCCGGCTCGTGAGATTCCACTGCTGTTGACCACGCGGCCGGAGTTGCGGCTGCCCGAAGCCTTTGCTTATCCGCAGATCATACAGAATCCGAACATATTGGTCGTCACCATGGAGCAACTGGAGGCTATTTTGCGCAATGAGGCGGATCAAGCAACTACCAAATCTCAATCAAAGTTGTGTGCTGCGCCACAGCAGCTGGTCACCAACCAGCCAGTGGCCGGCCGATCGCCCGCACCAACGCCACCCGAGCTGCCGAGCAGCAAATCCCTCCCCAGTCCAAGTCCCCGCCCCAGTGCCAGTCCAGCTGTCATCAAAACAACAAATCAACCCTCTCCATTGCTGCACCAGAAACAGCAGCAGCAGCACCAGCAACAATTGCCACACAAAACACACACGGCTGGCAACCCGACCAATGCTGCAACGGCTGCAGTGCCTCCATCGCTCATCTCACCAGCAGCAGATTCGAGTATGTCCACGGAGCTGAATGCGACAACGTTGGCATTGCTACAACAGATGCTTTGGTTGCCCTACTTTGGTCAGTTGTCGCAGGAGTTCTTCAAATCCCTGAAGGATCCCCTGGGGCTGCAGCGCAAATTTATGAGCAATCTGCTGCCGCTGTACAATAGCCAGTTTGGACTGCAGCATCTGGATGAGCTGTACAAGCACTGTCTCAAACAGAAACCCAGTTCCAGCGAGGATTCGACGACGCCTTCTTCCTTTTCCGCGCCTGCGCCATCTCCAGCTCCTGCACCTGCGCCTGCTCCGAAGTCAGCGCCGCCTGCAGCTGCCTTTAATGGGTTTAGCAATCCCATGGAGATGGCCTTTATGCAAAAACTACTCCAACAACAACAACAGCAGCAGCAACAACAATCGCAGCAGCAGCAGCAACACCAGCAGCCACTTTCTAGCAAGGATCCCTCCTCGCATCATCAACATCCTCAGCAACATCATCATCTGGAGCACAAACGCGCCCGACGTGATCCGGAAGCCACGCCCCTTCACATACCCGACTTTAATAGCAACTACAACAGCAGCAACAACAACAGCAATAACAAGCAGCAGCAGCAACAATCCAAGGCGCCAGCAACTGTTGCTGCCGCTCCAGACACGCCACCAACAACAGTTGCTTCTGTTACTCCTGCTGCTGCTTCTGTTACGCCTGCTGCCGCTGCTGCTACTGCTACACCGGCATCGACTCCACCCGTGGAGCACAAGCCGCGCCTTACCTGCAAATCTCTCTCGAATCTACTGGAACCGGAAAGCAATATGGTTCCACTACTCAGTGTGCCCTTCGATGCACTGCGTCTCCGCGGGGTTCACAAGACGACGACGGCAACAACGCCACCGGAGCCGTCGCTCAACGGACGCCAGCTGCGCAGTAGCAAGGCCTGCATCACCTACAATCCGCAATCACAATCTCAGCTCCAGCTGCAGCAGCACTTGCATCAGCGTAAACGTGGCAACATGTTGCCACACGACGTCCAACAGCAACATCTACAACAGCACCAACTCCAGCAGCAACAGCAACACCATCAGCACCAGCAGCAGCAGCAGCAACAACATTTGGCGGAGGCAGCCGCTGCAGCAGCAGCAGCTGCTGCTGGTGGGGCCACCATGGATGCCAATGGCGCACTGTGGCATCCTCTCTTTGGCAGGTAAATATATTGAAGATCCATTTATATATATAGTATATATATACGTATTTTTCTTGGGCAGCAATCCCAAGCAGGGCTACAACAGCCCCTGGCAATGGACGACGGTGACGGCCACCGGGGAATGACAGTCAAGTCGGGCTCACAAGGAGCCAGCATCAGCAGCAGCAGCAGCGGCAGCAAACACAGCCAGCCACAACCACAGCAGTAACAGCTACGAGGATCATCAACATCATCAGCAGCAACAACTTGACTACAGCAGCAGCAGCAACAGCAACATTGGTGGTTGCAACTACCACCATGCAGCAGCAGCAACAGTCAAACAGCAACAGCTGCCAGCAACAGCAGCAGCAGTCAAAAATCAGAGCAACAATTTTTGTTATCCGACAGCAGCAGCTGCTGCCATGGAGAATATGTTCCAAAGCAATCAGTTGCTCAACTCGTATCTGTATCAGAAGAATGATGCTGTTGGTGCTGCTGATGCCACTGCTGGATACATGGCAGAGCAGAGCTACTGGCAGCATCAGCAGCAGCAGCAACAACAGCAGCAGCAGCAGCAACAACACCAGCAGCAGCAACAGCAGCAGCAGCATCAACACCAGCAACACCATCAAAAGCTGCAGCAGCAACAGCAGCAGCAGCAACATTGGAACAATCACAACAGCAATCAGCGCAACAGCAGCAGCAGCAGTTATGCGAACAACTATGCAGCTGCAGCAGCTGCTTCGATGTACATGCAACACTTTAATCCCTACATGCAACAGAAGGCAGCGCTGCTCGCCGAGAAGGCGGCACAAGCTGCCGCCGCTGCAGCAGCAGCAGCGCATGGCGGCGGCGGTGGCAACAGCAACAAGCATGGACGATATGCGGGCGACTATGGCTAGAAACTGAATGTGGCTGCTCGACAGATGAGGAGTAGGAGGAGGAGGAGGAGCGCGTTAATATAACCAAAACACTTGCATATTAACATAAACATAAACATAAACAAAAACACATATAGTATATAGTAATGACTACGTGGATAACACACAGCTATACTTGAGTATACATTTAGAGGCAAAGCATATTGGCCATTTTATCGTCAAGGAATTGCTAAGGAATATTTATCCTTAATATAAAAGAAACACAGCAACAACAACAACAAGGTAACCGGAAAGCAACAATAATTAAAAACAAAACAAAAAAAAGAAGAAAAAAAAACAATTAGTAAAAATTTGTTATTGGTAGTTTGTTAAAAAAAAAAATACAAAAAAAAAACAAAAAATGTGTAGATGAACAAGCAGGAAGAAGAAGAAGAAGAAGCAGAGGCAATGGAAGCAAAACAAGATAAGAAAAATAAGGAATGGAAAAACCTAATTATTGTATTATTGTTAACCCAAGCTGCGTTATATTATTATTATTATTATGATTATTATTATTAACTCGTGTGTGTGTATATAGCGTTTTTATCTAGATGTATTACACTTAGTAAGTCCCCCCCCTAACTTTAAACCCCCCAACTAGACCAACCCCTCGAACTACCCACAAAAAAGCACCCAACTGCTAAACAAGATCCTTCGCGGCTCGAAAAAAAAGGCAAAATCCAACAATTTGTATTCATTCCGCATTCAGAAGCAAAGCTATACGAAGGAGTTTTTGTTTACACAAATTATTCCTTTATAATTATTATTATCATTATGCTTATTATTTATATATGAGAAACAAAAAACAAAAACAAAACAAAACAAAGAGGAATCCCTAAAACAATGTGCAATCTTTATACATAAATATGTATTTATGTTTTAGTGACGACAACAACAAACAAAAACAACAACAACACATGAATCACAAAAAAAACTTATAAACGAGAAAATGGCAAAACATGAAAAATAAAGAAAAACCTTTTAGAGAATTTCGCTGATAAAGGCAACAGAATAGCTAAAAAATTCGCTGTGTTTTTATGGTATTTTGAAAATGGTCCATGGAAAATGTATTTTCTTCTCTCGACTTTACTAATTTTGGTTTTCAAGATTTCGACAAAAAATTTGACTAAAAATTACACAAGGAAAATATGAGAAAAATCGAAATCGCCGGCGAAACTTGGCTATTTCAAGGACTGTCCTTTTACTTCAAAGAACTTTAAAAACTGAAAGAAAAACTAGAATTTTGGAATTTCGACTCGAATGCAGTTGGATGGATTGCATCCTTTAAAAATATGCAAGGATTTGGCCGGTTTAGCTTATTATTTTCGCTTCTACAAAAGTCCAATTTGCTTTAGCTTGAGGGAAATTTATCCAATGCACCAACCCAAATAGTGTCCTTGCTAAATGCGTGAATCACTTTTTAAGCTGACATAAATATAATTTTTGAATTTGTATCGTCCTTGAAAATATCATTTATTTATGTGTATGTATAAATATATCTGTATATACTTTTAATTTCGGTGTATAGATATATAAATGTTAATTTTTTGTATAAATACGCAACTTTTCTTTACTTACAAACAAGATTATTGATTAAATTTATAGTTTAGTTAAAAGCATATCTAATATAAAGTTGTTTTTTTTTTTTTGTAGTTTTTGATACTATTACTTTTTTTTTTGTCAAG
Organism: Drosophila imparisetae; assembly: GCA_035042265.1. Classification (NCBI taxonomy): domain Eukaryota; kingdom Metazoa; phylum Arthropoda; class Insecta; order Diptera; family Drosophilidae; genus Drosophila; species Drosophila imparisetae. The sequence goes on from JAWNLP010000126.1 coordinate 6,052,345, forward strand.
CATTTGAAATGCGCTCGTGCGAATGTTTTCAGCTATTTAGGTAAAGTGTACGTTTACGTGTGCTTATTGTGCTCCCAGCCGGTTGATCGGTTGTCCAACGTTAATCCTGTGATGTGCCCCTTTCGAAAGACTCTGCGTCGAGTACTCTTATTCAATTTGACGATGTGCCTCCTCAAGCCGTGCAACGACTCCCTGATAGAATGTAATCTGCTCGGCAATGAAGTTCTTGAGTGTCTGCTTCAGATGCGAATCCCGCTCGGTTTTGAAGTGTGTCAGCTCCGCCAGCAAGGTATAGGAGACACAATCCGTGCGCTTATTCACCTCCTGCAACTGGGCATTGCTCATTTTGTTTTCGGCGGTGGAGCGCTCACAATCCTTGCGCTTCTGTATGGCGCCCTTGTGTGTGGAGAATATGTCCGGAAAGCAGCTCAAGACGCCTCTGCAAAATTAATGGTTAGAGTAAAAATGCCAACTAAGATCAAATTTGCATATATTACCTGTAAATATGCAGCCGATCGCAGAGTGGAACCCAATCCTGTTTCGCCTGATCCCCGAACAATTGACCAATGCCAATGTAGATGCCGCCAATGCGACCCACACTCTCGGACAGCGGCACCATGTTGCGTGTGGGTGCGCGACGCTCATCGATGGCCAACGATTTGGCCAACTCGGAGAGTCCATCACCGATGCGCTGGTATTCCTTTTTGCTCTGTCCCAGCGAACGTTTGGCCATATCGTTGGCGATGTTGTTTAGATTACGTACGGCGACATCCATGCTGTGTATGAACTGTGAACCGCTCTCCAGTTGGGCATCAACTTTGGAGTGCAACAGATTCTTATCGGGTGGCAGAATGGCCAGACAATAGTTGACGCCCATGTAGGGATCACGTTCGGCTTTCCGTTTGCCCGACTTCCATACCTTCTCCTCCCGGCACGTGAGAAAGTGATACCAGACCTCACACTTCGAGATGACCGGATGGCGGCATACCCAATCCACAAATTCCTGCAACTGTACCCGACGATGCTCGACAAATTGCTCCTCATAGCGGCCAGAGATCTGTTTGTCCGGCAGCGGTGGCACCGGAATCAAACAGAACTTCTCCGCCAAACGTTCGTGCAGCCAATCGAAGTGCTTGTAGCGACGCGACACCTGTATAAGTTCCAAAAACAGATTAGATACAGAAATTCAATTACGAAATGTGATACAAACAAAAAGAATAAACAAAAACGAGTGACTGACTCACTGGGTTTGTAATAGCACACACACACAGGCACACACACACACACAGACACAAAGAATAAATGAATTGCAGCACTGTTGGTCAGCAGTGCTGGTAACCCCTTCGCTTGCTCCCAATTGAACTCGCAACTTCAACTCACATCCACATAATTACACTATGCTACAAAATAGTGTGCACCTAGTGTTCACTTTTACCAATTCTAAATAAGATAGTGTACATCAACGGGTGGATTTGAATGTTCCCTCTTCTCTTATACATCCAATTGTAAAATCTTGTTTGTGATTTAACAAAGCAGCAAAAAAATATACCTTACTTCGTCACTCCTAAAGACTCCTTATGGACACAATTTTTCTGTTCCGTCCATACCTATCCGTTATTTCTTCCCTTCTTCTCGTAAGCCCTTTAATATTAACATTTTCGAGTACTCTCTAATGATTACAATAATAATTATAATCATTTAATCAAATCAGAGTTCCTGTCTCGTGAACATCTTTACTAAATAATACTATTTTTTTTGTCTAATTGGTTTTTTTTTGTGGAATTCAATAAATTTAAGCTGGAAAAAAAAACATTTCATTAAATGCTTTTCATAATACTAATTAAAGGTTCAAAAAGTTATCACAGATTACACTCAAAGTTTTCTAGAAATTTCGAAATAAAAGTTGTCACTTGTTGCACAGTGTAACAAGTAGCTGCCACCACAAGTAAGCAACTAACACGCATTTGAAGCTTATCTAAGTGAGCCGGAGTACAAAATGGCTATAAATAACGTTTGCTGTGTACTCACGGATATATTGTTAAAACTTGGCGTCAACTGATACGCAATGAATGTTTTCATGCCCTTAAATTTGGATTCCTTCTTGGGACTGGCCACAATAACGGAGTAGGGTGAATGATTTTGTGTCCACTGATAGATTGAATCTTCCAATGGCGTTATGTATGCCATTTCACATTCGGGTATCTTCTCCTTGGGCGAATACAAGCCGAGTATATACGAATCGGAGCTCTTGGCAAACATGCCCTTCTTCATGGTGGCATTAGTGCCACCAGCACCAGCTGCATGGGAGCTTAACGAGATGCCATCCTCACTGGGCGCAACAGGTAAATGCCTGTTATCGTAATCGCTTGCGGAATGTGATAGTCCGCTGGCGCGTGCACCCGACCCGTATTTACCAGCCGCCGGTGCAATCTCCGAATACGTTTCGTTGTCATCGCTGTCCGACCAGTCAGTGTTGTTGTCATCATCGGCCGTCTCATCGTAGCGTGAATCCGTTTGATAGGTGCTGGGCTGCACTGATGGTTTTGGGGTTGACACCTCCATCGCTGGAGTGGTGAACTGGCGTGCCTCGGAGGCCGACATCACCTCGACGTAGGCCGCCGGAAAGAGACCAACTTTGCCTTGACTGTTTTTGCCCTCCCACCAGCCTTCGCCTACGTCGCTCCGTGTCACGGTTAATATGTCTCCGGTGGCGATCGTTAGTTCCGATGAGCCGGGCTCACCAGAAAAATCGTACATAGCGCGTACGTAGGATGTCATTTTGGTTATTGCACGATATTAATGCGATTGCTTTTTATCTAAATTCGCTTCCATAAAGCAATTGAGAAAAGACAGTGTCTCTGAGTCAGTGTATGTGACTAGTGTGACCGTTGCAGCTGTTGTTGCAATCGCAGTATGTCATCGATACATCGTTATATGTTTTATGGTCGTTATCGGTATCGGTGCAAGAGCAACCTTGCATTGCAGGCATACAAAAAAATCTGTCCGTGATTCGTTCGATTGGATTTTTATTAATCATTCGCTAATTGCGCGTTTGCCGATTTGTTTGGTAAGTAGAGCATATAACTTTATGCATTGCTGCAGATTTGCACAGAATGTGCACACATGTAATTGGACTGTACACAACACAGCCATATGCCATTGTGTTGCTATAATTTTGACTGTGTTGGCATATTTTGGTTATTCACCGACATTTTTCCATTTTTTTTTTTAGATGAGCACAAGTCGAAAGTCAAGAAAATCCCACAGATTACTCGAAAATACCAGGAACTAAATAAGCTAAACGGAATCCGTGCAATTTACGATTAGAAAAGCAAACAAAAATGCAGCTGCAGGCCAAATATTTGCTATTATGTCTGATTGTCGGACTGTTTGCCTCAGGTCGTTGTCAAGCGGCGGGGGGAGTCGGAGACGAAGGTGAGTTCTCTTTCGCCACAACCAATTTCATTCAATGCGTGTGTGTGTGCCTGCATTGAATATCAAATTTATAAATGCATGTGTATGGGAATTTTAAATGCCACACTTGTGTGTGTGTGCGCTTGTGTGTGTGTGAGTGTGTGTAAATAAGTAGGCAGCGTAATTGAAGAAGATTTCAGCATAAAGAACTTTCTATTGAATTATTATTATAAATTGGGGAACCAGCACTTTGACCTATAAGGTCTTCTATCTTCTTCTGAATCAATTTGAATTACTTTTTAAATATGTATGTGTGTGTGCGTGTGCGTGTATTTCTTTAATTTTGCAGCCAATGGAACTACGGAGCCAGTGACCACGGTGACTGTGCCGGTGCCGGATGACAAGAATACAACAACTAGCACTGAGAAACCTACATCAACAACTACGTCACCGACAACAACAACAGTGGCACCAACACCTCCAACATCAACTCCCACAACAACAACTACGGTACCAACAACAACAACTGTACAGCCAACAACCACAACTGCTGCACCGAATACAACAACTACGGTACCAACATCAACCACCACAGTAGTTCCACCCAACTCCACTACTACCACCACCACCACCACCACAGTGGTGCCAATAACAACCTCAACTCTGACTCCTATTACATCGACTACTCCCAAACCCGTACCGGTGCCATGCGGACACTTTGATGGTTCGTCGTTCATTGGTGGCATTGTATTGACACTGGGTCTGCTGGCTATTGGGCTGGTTGCCTACAAATTCTACAAGGCACGTAATGAGCGTAATTACCACACTCTTTGAGCCGCCACAGCGTTTACGTCGGCATTTAATGCAGCAGCCGGTGGTGCGTCATCAGCCGTAAATAATGCCGCCGCCACAGATGCCGAACGTGTGCGATTTGTACAGCCATCGATTCCGTTGCGTTCGCCGCCAGCGCAACCGCCACCTCCTCCTCCTAATTATCCATTGGTCGGTTCGGCTTCCACAGCAGCGGCAACTATGCAACATAATTCTCCGTCAGCTAGAGATCGGCTGCTGCATACGTAATTTATCTCGGGGTACAATATACAAACAACAAACAAACAACAAAAGCTATCCAAAGAAATCCCCGATAATCTCTATTCTTTATAACAAACCTTAGCTCTCACTCACTCACACAGAAACAAATTTGAATCCAGGATTTGTCCGCTTTTTCACTCGAATTGAGTCCCAATCTTGGCTCCGCCTTCTTCCCCTATCTATCTATATATATATATATATATAAATACACATTTAAAATACAAAATATACATTTCGAATGGCTTTTATGAATCACTGTTTTTGCTGCAGTCTAATCAGCAAATTGAAGCGGACGTTCAATCGCCTTATTAAAATCTGAATGCCCTTAAGCTTGAAGAGTCAGCAATGAGGAGGAAAAAATAAAACCATTACTGATATATGCATATGCATATATATATATTATATGCGGGTGTATTTATCGAAAGGAACGTATGTACTACAATAACAGCAAAAATGTGAGACTGCTTGGTGGCGAACGTTAATTAATCTGAAACACACGGTGTTAGTTTTTCTCTTTAAAAAATAAAAAATATTTAAAAATATTGCAGATACAAATTTTGATTATATTTACAAAAGAAAAATGAAAATACAAATTTGAATATCTCATAGGTAACTAAGATTATAAACAAAAAACTATTTGAAGAGCTCTCGAATCGATCTAAAGCGCGTTTTCAATTATAATCCCGCTTGCATAAAACGCTGATTACATTTTTGATACTTGCCCCAAACACATACTATATATATATATATATGTGTGTACTTTAAAGCTTGTCCGTATCGTAGCTGTCGTCAACAACAAATAAATCAATAGCGAAACAACCGACACGACATCTAAACATGAATCACATTCGAACAAAGAATAATAATAAATATGAATGTTGTTTGTCCGGGGAGTCAATATCTCCCCTATAAGATAATGAATAACCAATATCATCAGCTCCACTTGGAACCGAAAGAAGAAAATACTGTGAGTTTACACATATGTATATGCGAATGTTAAATATTTTTTATTTGATATATAAAAAGAAAACAACAGGATATGAACAACACACACATATGAATGAATTATCTACCCCCACTTCGTGTCGGGCGTACATACTACTTACAAATTGATATCCCCGAATCCCTGTGCACTAATAATCTCATAACTACATATATATAGGCATAGTGAACAACTTAATGTATATCCAGTAAACAACTCAAGCAGCTTATTAATGAAAATACCTAAAGCTATGTATGTATGTATATCGTGTACGATAATAAATATTTTAAAATTTAAATCGCATTCCATTAATTTGTAATGCATGAAAACATTTCTGGGCAAAATCGCTAATGTCAGGGTTTGAAATATATTGTACATTTTTCAACTTATAAAAGTATAGTTGCTATACATCTTTTTAAACTTCGGCAGCATTTAAACATTCAAAATTTGTTTATTAAACATTTTATAATTTTATCTTACTAAATTAATGTACACAACCTTCGCTTGCATCATGTTTTGAAAACCCTTAATAACAAAAGAAGTTAATTGTAATAAGCCAGGTATGTCACTTCGTTAAAAATACAGGCTTAATGACATTTAGTTCACTACGTATTGATCAAAGGTCCCAAAATGCAGTTAAAGCCACTAACCAACTGATGATTATGGGAACTACAAGTAGTTTGAAAAAATGAGGCAAATAAATCGACAATGGCCAGATCTGAGACTGCAGTCTTATTTTCAAAATGTACGGTAGAAGGAAACCTAGATATAAAATGTAATGTGTTTAGTTAAAATACATATTGCAGCAGTCAAAACTAAATAGTTTTTTTTTAAACATGTCTCCTTTCTTTATTCGCAACGATTCACTCTTCTTCTTTCTGTTAGTGATCACACAATTGATTTCGATCGACATCGATATCAATGTTAAGTACATGTTAGGTTACAGATGTTAGGTTACAGTCTTAGTCTTACATCACTAGCAACCTGCTACAATCTGTGTAAATATAGCTGCGAGTCTCGAAAATGCATGCTAAACATATGTGTGATATGTGCACACACTTGACAAAGGCATGAAGTTTATCTGTGTGGTGAGCATGACTGATAAGATATTTTCAGTAAACATTGTGCATATAAATGTTCTGTTATCAGCAGGGTTTGCGGCTTTCGCCAGTTGCACTATTTAAGTACGTGAACTTAATCAAATAATTCAGTAAGAAAACAAATTTCAACATGGTTATGGTCACGGAAGATACTTTCGCAAGCGGTGCTGTGAATCCGTTCACCAAGCAAACGGAGCAAATTCGACGCTTCACGCTGAGCAACGATGAGCAAATGTCCGTTCAAATATTGACGCGGGGCGCAACAATCAGCAGCATTAAAGTGCCGGATGCTCAAGGTCAAGTGGAGGATGTGACACTGGGATTTGATAATCTAGCGGGCTATGCCAACGAACAGAATCCATATATGGGTGCGACGGTGGGCAGGGTTTGCAATCGCATCGCAAATGGCAGATTTGTCCTGGATGGCAAAACAATTGAAGTCTCCCGCAATCGAGGAGATTTTCAGCTGCATGGCGGCTTTATTGGCTTTGATAAGGCACATTGGGAAGTAGTGGAGCGGCTGAAAAATGGTGTCAAAATGTCGCACACCAATCCCGACGGTCACGAGGGCTTTCCGGGTGAGGTGCAAGCAACAGCCACATTCATCCTCACCGAGGACAATTGCCTGCATGTTCGCATGGATGCTGTGACCACAAAGCCAACGCCCGTCAATCTCACCAATCACTCGTACTTTAATCTGGCAGGGCACAAGGCGGGCCCGGCTGGAATCTACGAGCACACGATTCAAATCAATGCCTACGGCATTACCGAAACGGATGCAAATTCAATACCCACCGGTGAAATTCTGCTCGTAGATGGGGGCAAATTTGATCTGCGTGTGGCCAGCAAGTTGGGTGATCGCCTCAAGGAATTGGAGCCCGCTCTCGGCTACGATGACAATTTCTGTGTGAAGTTCACACCGCCTGCGAGCATTGCGAACATTGCCCGGATTACACATCCGCCAAGCGGTCGCTGGTTAGAGATTGCTAGCAATCAGCCTGGCGTCCAGTTCTACACGTCCAACTTCTTGCCCGACAAGGAGGGGAAGCGAGAGACACCATTGGCGGGCAAAGCGGGTGCTGCTTACATCAAACATGGCGCATTCTGTCTGGAGACGCAAAAGTTTCCCGACTCCGTGAATCATGAGAAGTTCCCCACAAGCATTCTGCGACCAGGCGAAAAGTATCATCATGAAGTTATCTATAAGTTTGGTAAGCAGCATTGACTAACAATATTCTAATTATATACATATATATAATATATATAACGTACTCCCAATAACTAACCAAAATAATGCCATGAATGCATCTAATCCCTTTTATATTTTTTACTAATAAATTGCAAGCAATGTAAAAAATATTGTTTAATATAAACTCAGATTTGATTGGTGTTGGCTTAACAAACTTGAAAGTAGATTCGTTTCCCCGAATTCCCAAAAAGTTAAATGATCAAAAGTTAATTGCACTACTCTGCAAAAGGAGCAAGGATAAGGACAGACTGCTGCTACTGCTGCTCTCTTCACACACACACATATTCAAGGATCTGCCGTTTCTGTATTGCTCTAGAGTACATATCGCAGCGAAGGCCAGTGAAATAATGATCTGTGTTTGCTGCTCGACGCACAAAGCCTGCAAAAATCCACGAGAGTGAGATGTGTAGCCAATCGATCAGATTTATATATATATATATATATATATCTAAATATGAGTAACAAAAGGTTTAAATATAATATGTTCAGTGTTGTTTTTACCAATAAACTGCAAGCACGTTGAAATATCGTTTATTACGTAAACAGTGATAAGAGAAGTGCACGAGTTTTTGGAGCTATAAAGTGGATCGATTATTCCAGGGGGTATATAAGGCGCAGTTATTCACTGCAACTCCATATTCAAGTGCACCAAATGGGTCTGTTCGCAATATTCTACTGTTTGCTGCTGAGTCCGAGCCTAATACTCAGTCAGGGATATTTAAGGATTATCAGCGGAGCCGCCTCGAGGCCCCAGCTGTTGCCCTACCAGGTGTCCTTACACTGCTATTTTGGCAACTCGCAGGGTGAGCCCAGTTGGTGTGGGGGCACCATTATCTCCCCGCGTTGGATACTAACAGCCGCCCACTGTCTGCAGGAGCCAGACACATATCTGTAAGTTGAACTCAGTCAACAACATTAAATATATAATAATAAATAAATAATTTCATTTCGCAGTATTAAAGTAATTGTTACTGCGGGCGCTGTGGATAAGACAAACAGAAAAGAGCCGGGCTTCGTACGGATGGTGGTGAAGAGGAGGGAAACTATTGTGCACCATCTGTTTAATCGCCACACGGTGGCCAATGACATAGGACTCGTCAGGCTGTCCAAGGATCTTAGGCTGAATGCTTATGTCAAGGCCGCCAAGTTGCCTAAAAAGGTTCCTTCTGATAGCTATATTGGTCGTATCGGAATCACCTCCGGTTGGGGGCTGACCGAGAGGGGAAACCCCACCAATGTCTTGCAATATGTCCATGTCCGCATCATATCCAATTCGGAGTGCGAGCGTAGCTGGAATTCGCAACTGAAGGGCGCTCGCAAACTTATGCTGGACTCCTTCTTGTGCATCGATTCCAAGGCTGGACTGCCCTGTCGTGGCGACTCTGGTGGTCCTTTGGTACTCACCGGTGGCTCGCTAACTGTAGTCGGTATAGTCTCACATGGCTACGATCCTGAGTGCAAACTCCGATTGCCAGATATTTTTACGCGCGTTTCCAACTATGTTGATTGGATCCAGAAACACACGGGTCGCCTGTAAGAGATCTGCATTTAATTAGTTTAACTGTGTGCATAAGGTTTCTATCTATATCTATCTGGAGTATATATATATATATATATATAATATAGGAAAAGGATACATTATTATTTCTCTTGCAAGAAATTCGGCATTTTTCTAGATTTTTATACTCACAAGAAAACCAATTCGTTCCCATAAAGTATATATATATATATATATATATATATATATTAGATTTAGCCAATCCTAGAGACTATATTCTCGTACACCAAGTTTATTTAAGTATATCGAAAACTTTTCCCGCTTTGCGAATTTCAATTTCCGTTTTCAATAAAAGTGACAATTCTAGAGAACTGATTTATAATATACCCCGACTATTTACTATAGTAAATATATATACATATATATATATAATATTTTTGTTTAGATAAGTTTGGCAAGCAGCGCTTAGCAACAAGAGGGATAAATATAATTAACTGTCATATAACTTAAAATATTCCCAGCAATTACGTAAAGAGTGATACGAAGAGTGCAAGAATTTTAGAGCCATAAGCTGGGGGGATTATTCCAGCCCTATATAAGAGGCAGATATTGACTGCAACTTCACATTCAAGTGCACCAAATGGGGCTGTTACCAATTTTACTTTGTTCGCTGCTGATTCCGAGTCTAATACTCAGTCAGGAATATTCAAGGATTATCAAAGGATCCGACTCCAAGCCCAAGCAGTTTCCCTATCAGGTGTACTTGATGCCCAAGTATCGCAACTTATTCAATAATTCAATAATATACGCTGGATGTGGTGGCACCATTATCTCACCACGTTGGATACTAACAGCCGCCCACTGTTTGCAGGAAGAAGAATATGATCTGTAAGTTGAAATTAAACAATTCATTTTACAATTTATATATAATATATATAAAACAATTTTCACTTTGCAGTATTGATGTGACTGTCATTGCGGGCGTTGTGGATAATACAAACTCAAACGAACCCGGCTACGTTGAGATGGTGGTGGAGAAGAAGGATACCATTGTGCACCATCTGTATACTCAACACCCGGCGAACAATGACATAGGACTCATCAGGCTGCCAGAGGATCTTGAGCTGAATGATTATGTCAAGGCCGCCAAGTTGCCCAAAAAGATCCCTTATGATAGCTATAATGGTCGTGTCGGAATCACCTCCGGTTGGGGGAAAGACGAAAATGGAATATCCAACAGTATAATGAAATTTGCCAATGTCAGCATCATCTCCAATACGGAGTGCCAGCGTAGTTGGAATGCGGATCCGATGGCCGGGCACAAACTAATACTGGACTCCTTCTTGTGCATCGATTCCACGGCTGGAACAACCTGTAATGGCGACTCTGGTGGTCCTTTGGTCCGGAACGGCTCACTGACTGTAATAGGTATAGTCTCACATGGCTCGATACTCGGGTGCCAATCCGGAGTTCCCACTGTATACACACGCGTTTCAAGCTATCTTGATTGGATCGAGGAGCACACGGAAGAGATCTGAATTTACTTCAATTAATTGTGTTCATCCTATAAAATTAAAGTCTACTGATCATTAGATATTTGTGTTGTTTATTCAATCTCCTTGGAGTATATATCTTAAAGATATAGGAAAAGGAAACTAGAATATTTGCTGAGTGGCAAAAGATTCTACCATCTCAGAAGGAAACATCTCGAAACCCAACAAGTAAATATCCAAATATCTTTTGAGAGAGTTGTTGAAGTTGATCAAGGTGTCTGCCCAAGATTGAAATAATGATGTTTGGGGAATTATGTATTGGAATAGCTTCAATAAATCGGGGAACGAAGAGGCTGACAAGCAAGCAAGAAGGGGGGCAGAGAGACCCATGATAGGCCCTGAACCGTATTGTGGCGTAGGAAGACACACAATACGGCTACAAATCAGTGACGAAGAAAGACAGATGCGGGAACGGAGCTGTTCTGAGACACCAGGACTCCGACAAGCCAGAAGTCTCCTAAGTGGCTAAAATCAAAAGCGATTTAAGCAAATGATAGCCATGGGAAAGAATAGACTCAGAATAATCACAGGTCTATTGATAGGACAATGTAGACTGAGAAGTCACTTAACCAAATTACAGCAGCAACATATGCAGGTTCTGCGGACACGAGGAGGAATCCTCGAAGCACATCCTAGCAGAATGCGTCGCCTTTACCAGGAAAAGATGCAGCATCCTAGGGCAGCATATCATGAGGCCCAAGCACATAGAAACACTCAACCCAACACAGATCCTGGCATTCGTGCAGGAGTTGGGATTGATGGAAGAGCTGTAGGTTTAGTAAGGGGGCACAGTAGACCTTATAGGTCGCATAATAATAAGCTTCAATAAATAGAGAGAGAAAGAGAGAAAGTTAGAGAAAGTTTTCTTTTCAAACATGTGCTTTATTCTTATTACTCATACAAACTCCGTACACTTCACTTTTTCCCATACTGTCATTTTTTTGTGGCTTTGCTAAATTTGTTTATCGTTTGTTTTTTTGCTTTTGTTGTTTGTTTTTTATGGCTTTGATAGTGTGTTTAAACAATTCGCTTATGATAATGTTTGTGGGATTTGTTGTTGTTGTTGTTGTTGTTGTATCGCTTACGTGTGGCTAATGTTGCTGATTAATCATGAATTAGTTTGTATATTACTTTTTTGCAGTTGTTATGTTTATGTAAATGCAATTTTCAAATGTACAAAATCTAATCGAAATGATAACGGTTAATCTGATTACAATACTTTTCCATTAATCTCCTCCTCATCATCATCGTCATCATCATCATAAACAAGAGCATTTTTCCCATTTTCCATTGATTTTTCTTTTCTCGTTTCGTTTCGTTTAGTATTACATACAGTGAGAGACAGCTCAAGTCGACCAGTGTCAAAAACGTATTCATTATTTTTGAAAAATTCCAAAAACCGATGGTAGGTACCACCAATATCAATGTATGACCCTAATAAACTGGGGTTTCCCCTGTCCACAATGTACCTGGTCCAGATAAGTTGCAGGCAATTTGACACTGGTCGACTTGAGCTGTCGCTCACTGTATTTATGTATGTACACAAGAGTTAAACAAATTTTGTTTTTTTGTTAAAATATCTATACAATTGGTTGATAATAAAAAAGAGTATTAAAGAAGAATTGAAAAATAAATTTGAGGCTTTTATTGTTTAGTTAAGAACTGCTTGAGATTTTGGAAATTGTTCATTGTAGAGCTACTTAGCTGACCAGCTCTTCAAAAATGCACAAAAGTTTTTAACTTGAAAGTAATTTGATTTGTTTTGCGGGCCTGTCAAATATATATATACATATATATATTTACTATGCGTTTAACTAGTTTATATGTTCCATATATGTATGAAATATTGTTTTGCGTTTATCATTTGCCTATGAATTCATGTATATATATATATATGTATAAGTGTCGCCTTATCAGTTATTATTATCGAGCCATTTTCCGATATATTTCAAAACCAAAAATCTCGTATGTTTTTTTTTTTGTTTTTGTTTTCTTGGAACACTGCGATATGATATTGGGAATTTTCCGTGTGATTGTTGTGAATGCCGAAACATGATTTTCTCGATTTTATTTAAGTTTTCGTATAAAATGTTTTTTTTTTTTTTTCTTTGCTGGGATTGTTTTAAATTTAATTTGTTTAACATACGCAAAATATATTTTGTATATATATTTATGATTTTTTGTTTTGCTTTTGCTTAACTTATGTATACATGTATGCATATATATATATATACATATACATAAATATATATATATATGTATGTATGTATAAGTAATTATTATTTTTGCTAAATTTTTTTGCTTTTTGAAACAGTAACTTTCAGTCATCTTGTAATCATAATAATACCTATATGCAATATTACATACGTACAATATTTGTTATCATTATCAATATTATTTGTTGTTGTTGTTGTTGTTGTAAGCGTTGTGTACAATAAAAAACGCATTTCTTATATAGTGTGTCCGTGTTTTATATATATAGAGATTTAAAGTTACGATTTTATTTCATTATTCTCCAGTTGTATAAAAGCTAAACATTTATCGCTGCGTATGAAAATGTTTTTTCTTCTTCTTCTTCTGCTCTCTAATATCATTCGTAAAAAGTTTTGAAAATTTTGTTAAAATTGCTGTTGAACTAAATTTGATTTCATTTTTTCTTTTACATCTTCTTCACTTTTGGCAGTTATCGTTTTGTTAGTGTTTTTATCTTCTTCTTCTTCTGCGTTAGTAAGATTATTATTAGTATTATTATTATTATTATTATTATTATTATTATGTATATGCTAAGCAACTAACATTGGACCTTTCCATTGCGCGACGCACTATATAAGAAAACTAGCTACTTGATTATTATTAATATTATTATTAATATTTATTTAATATTATTATTATTATTATTATTATATATGTATATCGCGTATATGTATTTATAGTTATACGTTAATATTAGCTTGTCTGTATGTATGTTATAAAAAATTGAATATGCAATTTCGACAATTAGCGGCAAAAAACATGATGGATCATGATGTATCAGTTTGTAGACTATATAGACCAGCTCCAATCTAGCGTTAAAGTATTATACACAAAATGCAACAACGAAAACTGTCTATCGAGGCAGTAGAGGGCTAAAAGCTGGAAAAGCTGCTGCCTCATCATACAGATAATTACGACTAGCACTACCACTAAGACTACACCCAATAAGAGTCATCAGTCGCACTCGGGTCCCTCCGAGAAATGGCCGCGCACATCCAAGGCCGATGCCAGCTGGAAAATGATGTGCGACAGCGAGGGGTGCTCGAGCAGCTCATTCGCCGGCAGCTGTGGCTCGCAGCGCGGTCGCATATGTCGTCCACGGAAACCGCGATGCAAACGCAAAACCACATCACAGAACACAAAACGTAAGATGAGTGTGCGCAGAAAGTCATCGCCAAAGAACTGAACATATGACGAGTCTGCAATCCAAAAAAGTACACCATTAAAATCTACTCAACTTAAAGGGCAGTCTTTTTTCCGAGTGTATCGATGACAAACCTATAAATCCAATGCCCTGCTCGATCTCATCGATGCGACAACGGGTCACCAGACGCGACGCTTCCGTTATGAAACGATCCACATACGTCTGACAGCGTTCCCAGTGATGAATGGGCACATCTCCCACATTGCAGATGTAGCAGAGCGCCGTGAGCGGGGAGTGCAGGAACAATGTAAACAGCGAACCATGATGCTGCACATCAGCTGGAATGTATATATATATATCGAAATCAAAATCCACAGAAGCGAAGCATGCAACAATTCCAAGCTTACCTTGAAAAGCGGGCGGCACATCCTGGGGCGACATTAGAACGACCAGTGGCTGGCCAAAGTAGCGGGGTATGTGCTGAAAGACAAACGAATTATCCGAATCGATGATGATGAAGAGCGGGCGGCGCGTGAACGGATACAGATCGCCCGGATAGAGGCAGTGGTTCTCCTTATACGATTTGCCGCGACACGATAAGCCGCCGCCATCGACGCTGTCCCGCTTCACACTGGTGCCCAGGCCGCCCAGCTCATAGCCATCTGCAGCAAAGGGATTGGATTAGTACAATTGACAATCAAATTCAAAGAAGACTTACAGTCCTCCGGATGCTTGGTGGTGGAGAAACAGCCATCGGCTGACATGTACAGGAGCAGAGCACCACCGATTGGCAGTTCCTTGGTGCCGCTGGCGAGGAACACCATCAGCTGGCTAATCGAAGGCTTGTACAGCAGATATTTATGTGGATTGTCTCGAAAGTTGCGACCGTTCTCCAAATAGCCCTTAGAGCCCGGCACCCCATATGGTGGTATCCGACTGGCCGCCGGACTCGCATCGTGTCCATGCAAGCCATGCGCCATGCTCAGCGGATTCGTTGCCGACTCCGTCGGTTCGCGTTCCAGCGTTTGCAGCATTCTAATGATGACAATAATGATTATAAAATATGGGATTACATTGCTGGATTGGTTGGCTCACCTAAACATGTCCATTGTGAGCTCGGAGAACTTGGCCTGCTCGCATGCCGAGCCCACAATGAGTATCTCCTGCAGGCTCAGCGTCATATGGGGCGATCTCTCGCACGGCGGTGTCGTCAGCGGCGATAACCTAGAACCGGAACCACTGCCACATCAGTCATTGTAGTTGTGCTGGTCCACAAGCAAATTGCGGGGGCCCGTGCTTTCACAGAAGAATTGAGAATGTGGCGCACTAATGAGGTGACATTTGTCGAGGGGGGGAAGTTGGGGTAGGGTGGGGAGGGATAGGTATGGGTGTGTGTGTGTTTGTGTGTGTGTGGATAGAACATATGAAATGATACAAAAAACGTGTGTGTTCGGTGAAGATAAAGTGGGCCACCAACCAACCACTGAGAATTCTAATCAAGGACTCTGAATATCAGATCGCCTACTTCATACAGCTAGTCAAGGCTATATCGACTCGGCAGTTGATGCTGATTAGGCATATATATATATATATACATTCTTTTGTCTGTTACACACTTTACTAACTTTATTTATTATATTCTCTCGAATCGCATGTCAAATCGCAAACGGAGCCTCAACTTTATCGATTGAAATTCAGCAACTGGATCAGTTGGAGTAACCGATTTTATTATGTAATATTATATACATTAAATATATATATATAGTTACTTTTATATAGTATTTATTATAACGAAACTGTATACCGAAAAAGGTTTTGAATTAATTTATAACTCCTACGGGTAATCGGTTATCCTATCCTATCATGACATATCATGCTATGAATTACTATATATATGTATAAATTCAAAGGCCAATCAAAGAGGGATAAATAACTGTATAACTAATACCCTATAATGATTATATTAAAGGCGTCTAACGCATATCGAAACTATACTTCTAGAAAGCTATAATACTCAAATAAACTCTATATTTAGAATATATAACTTGAAGATTATATTCTCGGTTGGTGTAAGTGTATGTGTGTAAGTGTGTGTTGGGTGTGTGTGGTTGTGGGTGTGTATGAATGTTGGGGGAAAATGAATGGAACAGTGCATGACATGAAATGGCAACGGTGAGTGTTTCTTTGGTGTTTTCAAGTCTTCTGTGATAAGCACATAAAATGATTGAAAATAATTGGATAGCAAGAGCAAACAGAAGCAAAACTCGTATACCTGAGCACAACAGAAAACGGAAACTGTTAACGGAAAAGTATAAAAATAAAGAGCCAACCCACAAGAACTACCCCACAAGCAGTCCATACTCCACTACTCCGCCGACGAAAGCACGGGCAAAGTGTATCCGGAATCGTAGAATCGATTGTGCCAACGACTCACCTATGTGATAATATGATGGGATTGGAATCGGCATGGAGTACTGCCACTGCTGCCTCCGCCTTGATGAAGCCCTTGATCTCCTCCAGCACCAGTGACCATTCCATATGATCCTCCGGCTCGTAACTGTGAACAGGTAGAAGAATTTTAAAGCTATAATCAGCGACTGCCATTCGTTTATAATTTTACGTGTTTGTGTACTCCTGTATTTGCTTCTCCAGCTCCGTGACCAGCTCCCGCACCAGCTTCATCTTCTTCAGCAGCAGACAGACGACAATGAAGCGTGCATAATACCGCAACTTCTTCACCATCAAATCGGGTCGATCCTCTTTGGCGGCACGCGAATAATACGCCCTTCCCCGTATTGCCGCATAAAACTGATACGCCTCATTCAGGTAGTTTGTTTCGCTGGTTCTTAAACTGCAATCAAACGATATATAGCTTCAGTTTAGTAAATGCGGATTATTAGGGGCAAAAATGTAATCCAAGTGCATCCAAATCTATAACTATCATAAGTCTTAACGATTTTCTATAGTCTTTCTCAAAGGATCTTACTGAAATTTGTACAGTTGATCAATCAATAACTAAAATGTATCTTTATATTGGCTTTTATTGCTATCGTTAATCGATTTGTATCGATACTGCAGTTCCCGATAAAATGAAATAAACATGAACTGCAATTTTGAAGTCTCTGAATCTTACAGAACATTAAGATGATCATCATAATGCTGATCAAGAATATATATATACTATCTTCTAGATGATCCATATCAAGGATAGATTTAGCTGCTTTATAGACAGATATTCTGTTTGATTTGATAGTACTTACTAATAGTGATAATAAAGCTGTCCGATTTTGCTGGCTATCTCGCCAATTTGCCAGCGCTTCAGTCCATATTTGGAGTCGAGGACCAAGCGATGTTGCTGCTGAAACTTCCACAGCTTTGTGTACACATCGAAAGTGCGTCCAAAATAGGCTTGCCACTGACGATGTCCATACTGCGGCAGATCTCTGTTGCATATATATATATAATACGAATAATATCAGTATAGACATGGATATGGAAGCATATTCAATCAATTTACCTGAGTCCATTGAACAGCTGTTTGGATTTCTCGAGCAGATGGCAAAATTCCAAAACAAGCTTTCTATCCTGTTCCTCAGTGGACTCCATTTTCACCATGCCGTTCTCTGCCGCCCCAAAATGTTATGTCTGCGAATCGGATTTGCTGCAATGATCAAAATAAATATTACATTTTTTTAGATGAATTTAAGATAGATAAGCATAAATTGCTGATGTGGCATGTCAGTAAAGTTTTGACTGGGATATATATATATATTTTTATCTATTAATCTAAAATTCCGTCGCTCATTTATCCATTATGGCAATCATAGTCATAACAACAATGCGACATACGCTTAATGGCCCTTCTGCTTCAAATGCTGCATTAATAAATTTGAACATTTTATGGCGCATTATTCCAATATGCAACCAGGAAAGGAAAACGAAAGATTCAAGCTTAAGCTGAATACGAATTCGTATTTAATTAAAATTTCAATTTGGCGCAAACAATTACGTTGGAACGTTTAAGGACAGCAGGGCAAAGGGAGCAAGAGCAGAACTAGCGGACATAGAAAGAGAGATGCTCCTTTGACGGCATGCTGTGCATCAAAAGCTCAATTAATAACGCCCGAACAGGTGACTAAGTCAAATTGGAAACCAGTAAGAGTGCCTAAAGAGAGTTTGCCAGACTAACACATACCCTATACAACAAACTGAGTGCTTGGAACAACTATTAAATTGAGTTTTATCTGCTATTCAACTGTTGATGGTTAAGAACTGGCTGACGCTGCGAAGCAACCCTTTTAGCTTATGTGAAAGAGTGCAGGGTATTCAAAAATGCCAAAGAAAATGTGGAAAAAATCATCATTTAATGGCGGAACGCAGGCAATCGGCAGAGCAACAAAGAAAAACAGAGATGAGCTGAGCAGAGCAGAGCAGAGAGGAGAGGAGAGTGCACAAAGGGTCAGGGGGGTGGAGTGGGGTCGGCAGTGCAAATGGCGCCACAGCGACCACATTGATTTGGGTTGCGCCAAACTAGGTCGCTGGCACAAAAAACTTTCAATATGAGCTCATCAGCAGCCAGCAGCCAGCCAGAAGCAGCAGCAGTCACATCTAAAAGCTAATAGACAGGGGGAGAGGGAGAGGAGGGGGCGCAGTAAATATGGTTTTAGGAGGCTGGCGAAAGGGAACATGCGTCAGAGAGTCGAAGAGAAATTGTGATGGAAGCGTTGTCGTCGCCCCTTCATGTTTACGGCGCACTAATCAAATTAAGAGTCCATTTAACAAGTGTAAATTACATAATGTGAAAATTACGCATACGCAACATGGACGACAGGATAACGACTATGTGTGTGTGTGTGTGTGTGTGCGTCTGTCTGTCTGTGTGTTTGTGGGGCAGAGTAAGAAGAAAGCTAAACAAAGCTGATAAACTAAACAGGCTGACTCACTTACGACCCCCTACCCCCCCTCTCTCTCTCTCTATCTACTAATGCTGGCCATAACTTGCTGCTGACTTCATCATCATCATGATTGACATTATCATTATTATCAAGAGCAACAGCAGCAGCAGCAAGAGCAGAACTCAAGCAACATCAGCAGCAACAGCAGCTTGTCAACATGTGGAAACCGGAAATGAAAAAACACAATGCTGAGCAAGAGTCGTTGCCACTGTGTCAATGCTTATTAACACACACACACACGCACACATAATAAGTGTGCAGGCACTGCAAGAACATACAACAAATCACAGTTAGTTCGCTTTAGCTCAATTCCAGCAATAAAAAATGCTATTTCAACATCGAAATGAAATACAAAAAAAAAAACAGACAAATTCAACAAATCAAATATGGAAACCCATTTAAAAATTATTTAAATAATTATAATACTGGTTTTCTTTTAAAAATATTATATAGACTATGAACTTTACGGAACTAAAATAATTTCCCTTGTCATATAGAAAAGAACTAGGACATTTTTGTCGCCTGGCTGGCTGACTGACTGCATATGTTTGTCAACGTGGCAAAAAAAAGAAGAGAGAAGAAGAGTTGTGCCTCTGTCTCTCCATCTCTCTCTTGCCTGCTTGTTTGTTTAACTACTAGTTGTTGTTGTTCTTGCTGTTGCTTCTTATTGTTGTTGTTGATGTTGTCGTTGTTGTTACACGATGATGATGATGGCGATGACGACGTCAACTGCTGGAAAATCCCAATTCCAGTCAAACAAAGCGCGCTAAAAAGTATGCAACGCACTTTGGCGCTCATCGCCAGACGCTTTTTGACTGACTGCCAAGCAGCACACACACACGCACACGCACACACACAAAAGAGTTTGTGTATGCGTGTTTGTGTATGTGTGTTTTCAATGCCCGCTGGCACTCTAGCAAATATTACTCGCTGCTACTACTCCTTGATGCTCTTTGCTACTTGACAAAGCTGCACATTTCCTACTATTTTTTTTCCTTTTTTTTGTTTGTTTGTTAATACTTATTTTCAGTTTTTCTTCCTCTTTTTTTGTATTTGTTGTTGTGTGTGTGTGTAAGTCCTCAAAAGCATTGTGTGTGTGTGTGGGTGTGCTACACATTTAATGGCATTTTGACACTGATAATGATGCTGTCAGATGCCTCAACAAAAATAATCAAACATTTCTAACAGTTGCAACGGGAGCAGCGACTACAAATTAAATGCCACTCTAATTGCAATAAAAAAATTTTAAAAAAAAACAATAACTAAATGGAAAACATTTGTGTATATCAAATGTATATTATATCTTCTTTTATATTGAAATTTTATATATTTTTTTTTATTTATTTACTGCTGTACATTTGCCAATGGTTATTTTTTATTTTTTTCTAACTGTAACTTTCCGGCCAGATAAACTTTTTGATATTTGATGCTCTCCCTACCTCTCTCACTCTCTCTGCCTGACTGCAGGCACAGTTCGAACAATTTTTTGGGCATTGGCAAATCCGTATTTATCGAATTGATTAAATTACATTGCCTGCAGGCAACATAAGCGAAAGTTGATGCTCTGCCAAAGATCCATTTCGCCAACAAAATTGGAGCGAAATACATTTTGTATAAAAAGTAACTCAAAGCGGTGTAATCGGAAGTCACAACTATTAAATCAGTGCTTATTTTTTGGTCCTGATTAAAAATATATATTTCTGATGGTTCCCTCTCTACTTGGAAGTATTTTTCTACAAGTGTTTTACACCGAAAATTGCTTCCCTTTTATTTTGGAGATCTGCAAGTGAAATTGTGGAACAGTGTTGCCATAAGCAATTACGATTTTTAATTGACGTTGAGCGCTATTGCAACGGCACTTTCTTAATACAATTGAATCTTAGCTATTTTCAAATTTAGAAAGATAAGTAAATAATAAATAAATAAATTAAAATCGTCGCTTGCTTACCTTATCATTGTTGTAACTGGCACAGCCGCTGCCTCTGCCGCTGCCGCTGTTTCTATCGCTGCCGCTGCCTCCAGCACAAACAACAACAACAACAATAGCACTAGCACTACAACTAACAGCAGCCGCCAGCGCAGCCGTTGCAGCAACGGTTGCCGTCGACGTCGCCGTTTTCCGTTTGTCACCGCGACGGCCGCTGGCGATATTTGAAAAGTTGCCGCTGCTGCTGCTGCTGCTTGTCGCTGTCCTTGTGTGCTCGTTCCTCTGCTTCCTCTTCTTCTTCTTGTTGTTCACCTTTTGCTTGCTGCGCCGTCGTTGCTGTTGTTGTTGCCGATGCTCCGCCGTTGATGATGTCGATGCTGCCGACCGTTATCTTCAGTCTTCGACTGCGCTAGCAGCAGCAGCGGCAGCAGCAGCAGCAGCGCTCCACAGCCGCCACACCTAGCATATTATTATGTTTTGTTGTAACTGTTATTGTTGTTGCTCTTCTTGTTGTTGGACTACGCGTTTGCCATGTCACTTTCACTTGGTTCCTCTATGTGTGTGTGGGTTTGTGTGCGTGTGTGCTGCTGCTGCTTTCTTTGTATCTCTTTTGCCGGTCGCCTTTTTCGCGAAATACGATTTGCCTTTCACGCACTTTTCGCCCCTTTTGCTTCACTTTACTTTCTTTGCCGTATTTCCTTCTTTTTTTGCTTATTGCTTTCGTTTCTCAAAACTTTTCGGCTGCAAGCGTGTTGGCAAAATTTCGATTTACTTTTCGAGTGGGGGGCACACAATGAATGAATATATTTTGTGGAAACGGGTTGCGAGCGTCGTGTATGGCTGCTGCACAGTATTGAATTTTTTCGCATTTACATTTTTAACGAGAAGGGGGCTGGGGTTGGGGGTTGGTATTGATTTTTTGTGCCCAAAACTGACATTTGATAGTGCAGCGCTCAAGCCGCCAGAGGGCGTATCGCGTATTCTTTGACAACCCATTCGGGGGTTGTTCGACTTCGAATTAAAACAGCTGATCCTGTGTAGAGTTGCCGTTGCACTTTGAAAATAACTTCAAAAGCGATTTTTTTTGTTGGTCTGCAATCGAAATATGACCAAAAGGTTAAATATGAGTATATGTTGAGGTACATATATAACAAATATATATATGTTCGAACACCACCAACAGTCCAGTCTATATAAATATGTCCGCCTGCCTATCTATGGGAACAAGCACATCTCACAGACTATATAGCTAGGGAATGGAAAAAGAAAAATGTTTTGTAAGAGTTATACTACATGAACACACATTGAATTTTATTGCATTATATAAAGTACAATAACATTTACATTGTTGCATTACATCGAAAGCGCCATTTGATCAGTTTATGTATACATACATATATATATATATATAATAAATAATAAATAATTTATATAGTAAACTGGAATTGTGTAATTTTAGTGTCTGTCTATCACAATGAATAAACTACATTGTTCGATATCAGCATTGCAGACCCATAATAATAATTATTAAGAATATATATATATATATATATCAAGTATATCTACAATATGTTAAAAACAATAGCTACATGCATATATGTATGTATATATTATATGTATTTATCATATGTCTGACTTTTAACTCTCTACTTAAGCACTCGAGAATCTTCACTTTCTCTTTCTCTATTCTCACTTTCTCTTTAAAATATACGCGTAGCTTTCAGTCTTTAAATAAATCCAGAAATTCAGAAACTGTGATGCGTCCTTATATATCATATATCTATATATATATATCTGTATGATTCTAAAGTGGATTACCTGTTTCGCTTTAACTGTTCCTAACTGTTTTCAAGTGCTAGTTAAAATTTAAAAATTTGGCTTAGTTGCAGCTGCAACCAAAACTAGTTTCGATGTTCTTCCCCCAGATGAATGCACTCATGAGTGCCAGACGGCTTACAAATGAATCTTGGATGTGTTCAGTAATCGCTATATTGCATTCTGTAAATTGAGCAAAACTGAGTCATTCACTCAGCTGAATCGTTAGAGTGCATTCCTGGTTGCAGAGATCCTTACAAGCGTGTTGCCTCCGATACGGTGGCAACATCGCATCCATTGTTTGCCTGTTGCGATTGTTGTTGTTGGGGTTGTTGCGGCTGGTGTTGTCCCGTGGAGATGCCCACATCTGCTGTGGGCCTGGGCAGATGGGAATAGTAGCCCATTTGGCAGGAGTTCTGATGCGACAACTTCTGTGTTTGGCTCAGCTGGTATTGGGCTGCTTTCAGTGCCTGCTGCTGCTGGGGCGTCAAGCAATCGCAGGCCGCGAGCAGCTCCTCCGTGGATTTGGCTGTGATGGTCGTTGTCGTTGTGGTTGTCAACTCACCCACAAATTCGGTGGGTGGCGGTGCATAGTTCTCCACGTCGCCATAGGTGGAGAAGCGTCCATACGGATTACGACGCGGCATCGAATGCCTTTGCTGGGCAATCTGGAGTTTAACCGGCGGCTTCATGGCCACCGTATCCAGGTAGCCATAGCCAAAGCCTTGGGCCGCCAAATTATCCCAGGATTTGGGCTTCTGTACATAGGCCATGGTATTGGGATAGATCTGGGACGGCTGCACCTGTGTCGCAGTCACATGATAGTGCTGCTGCGGATGATGATGATGATGCCCCTGGACATGTGACTGGGATGGAGTTTGCTGCTCATAGGATTGCCTGGACTTGGTGGAATGTTGTCGGGACGCTGCTTGCGCCGCCTCGCTCTTGGGTTCCCAGAACAGCGTATCCGTGCTGATGGAGGTGGTATACGAAGCGGAATCCCCGGGCGCAAATTCACTGGAGGTGCACGAATGGAGGCTGCAATGACTGGCCAAGCCGGAGGCCAGGTCAAAGTACCGGGAACGCATGCTGCCCGCCTGGGATTGGGATTGAGATGGCGGCTGCTGCTGCTGCTGGTGATGATAGTGCTGATGTTGCGGCTGCTGCTCCTGTTGCTGCCCATGCCGATGATGATGATGATGGTGATGATGATGATGCGGATTTACCGGCCGCTCAGCACCAGCAACCGCCGCTGGCGAAGCATGCGACTGGGATTTGGTGCGTGCATTGGCTGTTGTTGCCGTGGGAGGATGCTTCTCCTTGGTCTCGGAACGTTCCCTCTCCCGCTCGCGATGCTTGTGCTTGTGCCCGTGCTCCTTGTGCTGGCGATGACGTCTCCTGCTTGGCACACACTGCGTATCGCAGCAGGGACTGGCCAAATCGTAGGCATCCAGGCTGACGTTGTCCCCGCCCCCGTTGCTGTTCGGAGTGGCTGTAGTTGCCTTCTCGGCGGACTTCCAGCGAAAGTGACCCAGGCAGGGATTACACGAGTGACCCACATGACAATGTTTCGACTTCTCCAGCTTGCTGGCTGTCGGCTGTGACTGTGCTGGTGGCGGCTTGTGCTTCTCACAGGTGCGTGGCGGTGGCGCTGGTGCAGCAGGTTTAACTGTCGCAACGCCTGCACCACCTGCACCACCAGCGCTGGCACTGTGATAGGGCTGTGTGGTGCTGGCGCTTGCCTGACTAACACTAACACTATTCGTGTCCACCGATTCGGTGCGCTGCAGCAGATATCTCTGCTGTTGTCCGTGATGCTGATCTCCACTGCTGCTCCGCTGCAGTCCACCACCGACACCACCATCCATGTAGTTGTTGGGGCTTAGCACATAGCGATATGTGGGATCCAGATAGTGATAGGTGAGCATAAATTGTGCTGGCGGTGGTATTATAATCGGTTGTTGCCTGTGCGCCAGGTTGGCCACGTCCTCCGTGGAGATGGCAACGGGACGATAGAAGCCCGTCGCCATCGTCGACGTTGTCATCTCATTCAGATTGGACTCGTTGGTGGGTGAGATGCCGTCGCCATCACTTGGTGAGGTGGTGTTCGCATTCGCCTTCTTGCGCGCCGGCAAACTGTGCGTCTTCCATTTGCCCTCGAGCAGCTCCCGTTCCCGCAGATGCACTCGCTCCAACTCGTTCATCTTCTGCTGCAGCATACTCTGCAGCTGAATGTAGCGCATATGCAGATCCACCTAGGAGCGCAAAAGATTTGGAATTATTTACAACGCTAAACTCTTCTCAAATCTTCTTTCTTGCAGACTAGTTCTGACTACAGTCAGAAAAAAACGACTATTTTTCTGAGTGTAGAAGATGCAACTGCAGTCTCTAAATCTCACACACATGATAATGAGTACAGGGTATATGAATAGTCTTGCTCACCTTTCGCACACAATCCTCGAAGAGGACGACCATTCGCATGCGCATATCGCATTTCTTGATGAGCTCAACGATGGTCTTGTGATCCGCCTTCTCCATGTCGCTGCCATTGATGGAGAGTATAACGTCGCCTTCGCGCATACCCGCACGAAACGCTGGTCCACCGTATTCCACATAGTCCACATAGGTGATCATCTCCAGCTCCTCGTCGCACTTGTAGTGGATGCCATAGCTCTGCAGCGTGAACCCATACGAGTCATTCTTCTTCTCCACGATGATGGTGCGACGCCGTCGATCCTCATCCGGATTGGAGGCCAGCAGACGCTCCGACTTGTAGCGACCCAGGATGTGGGTGGAACGCGACATCTGCGAAACGAGTCAAGCGAGGTTGTTGAAATAAAAGTGTAAGGAGGTTTTATCTAACCACAAATGTGGCACACCAAATAGCCGCAGGCGGATAACGAGCTGCCATTTAAAAAATGATGTTTGCCCAACTGTTGACCTGGCCAAGAAGAGGCAGCGCGAAGGAGAAGACGAAGAATTCCTTCCTATTTGCCCATCAGATGCACGTTTTTCAACTTTTATCAAAAAGTTTTCCATGAATACGCTATGAGGCAACACTTTCACTGAGGCAACCAACGGTTGAAGCAGCAACAGAACAATGGGAGGCAAACATCAGACACACACACACACCTATACACAAACACACACACACACACAGTGAAATAGACAGCCTTTCATTAAACCTTTATTGCTCAGGATGAAGAGAAAGCAGCAGGACATTTGTGAAAGTGCCACAAATGGCTTAAGGACTCCCTTCCCTTAAAACTCTGTTCTGGCAAATGAATCTTGACTTTTATGAATAGTCAGTCTAAAAGCGGAAAGTTAGTTTTACAAATATAACGGAAACATTTAACATTTATCAATTTACCGAGCACATTTATAAATAATATATGTTATTGGAGAAATTTTGAGTAGCTGTTTTTTAGCGGAATTTTTATGTTCACAAATCAACAGAGGAAAACTTTTAGCCGGTACACTTAAGCAAAAGCTCAAGCAACTATCATATGTAACTAGCAAAAGATAAACAATATAATTTAATAAACTAAACATTGCTAATAATATTAGAAATGTATAAATATAGTCAGTAAATATGATCTGTTTGGAATACATTCCATAAATCTCCTGGTAGAGCTGGCAATTATCAATTTGTTTTTCATTAATTGAATTGAATATTTTTTTGAGTGCACTGCACAATCAAAAATAACACATTCCAAATATATATATGTTGTACATATGGCAAACCGAAACTTTTATTATAATAAAGTTGCGCTTTGGCAACAATTTCCATTTCTCATGCAATACGCACAGAAATGTCATAAAAACCATGATTCAATTAATTTCCGGCTAATGGATAGAAGAGAGAGTGGAGAGGGGAGCACGGGTGACGGTGCTCGGTATTTTGGTTTCGGGGTGTTTTATATACTTCCGGGGCATTGAATTATTTAAAGTTGATTGGCGAGGCGCAGCTTTGGTTGTCGCTTTTTTATTTTATTTTTCGTTTTTTTTTTTGTGTTTGTTGACGGCTGATGGTTGTGTGTTGTTGTGTGTTTGTTGGTCAATTGTTTGGCCAAGCGTAAACTCCACATATTGGCCATGTAGCCGAGCCAGAGGTTAAACAGCTGAAGCAAACTTTGGCCTCTGGCTTGTAGCCCTCGCCCACGCCACCCACTCGAAATCAGCCATGCTCCCAGCATACCCAAAAGCCACCACCAAGAGTATGTGTACAGAGAAACGGTACACACACACACACCCCCCACACATACACCCCCCACACACACACACATAGAACCACCCTGAGCACCACCCGCCGCAAGGCAATTTCAATTGAGCCAACGCTGCAGGACATTCATATTATGACTCAATAAGCAGCAGCCAAACCACCAGAGGGAACTCATTATTACCCAACCCAACCCAAACGAAGCAGCTCATCTGTCCCCGGGTCATAGATATCAATTAATGATGTTAACCACGACATACCTGCGCATACTCGAGCTCCTCATCGCTGGCATCGAGACTCTTGTGATGAAACTTCAAGCGACCCAAGCTGCCCGTTCCATTCACATAGTGCGATGCGGTTGTCGTTGATTGCTGTGGATGCTGCTGATGATGGTGCAGCAGATGCGGATGCTGCTGGTGCGGATGTTGCTGCTGCATGCAGGCGGCTGCAATCAGGGATCCTACGGAGGTGGCATTCGAGACGGACATGGAGACGGCGGCTGCTGTTGTTGCCGCACTGCTCGCCGCCGTCGCAATGCTCTGGCAGCTGCTGCTCATATATACATATATATTGATTTCTAGCCAGCAATAATCATAATTCTGTCCAACTGAATTTATGCGTCTAAATTTCTCAGCAAAAAAAAGCCTAACAGATACCGACGAAAAATT
Organism: Drosophila imparisetae; assembly: GCA_035042265.1. Classification (NCBI taxonomy): domain Eukaryota; kingdom Metazoa; phylum Arthropoda; class Insecta; order Diptera; family Drosophilidae; genus Drosophila; species Drosophila imparisetae. The sequence goes on from JAWNLP010000126.1 coordinate 6,080,214, forward strand.
GCACTAAAAGTTTTCCCTATATATAAATTTAATATTTAACATAAGATCAACACAATTTAAAATTGCACAGCCAGCGCACTTCAAATGCTTGCCGCTTATTAATTAATAATTAGTCATAAGGTTGACCAAACGAAATTGCTGCTATTATTATGGGTTTTGTTGTTGTTGAAAAAGTTTTCCACAAAACGGTGCGGCGGCCGTCGTGTGTGTTTCCGCTTCGATTGTTCCACTTCCGTTCGAGTTTGGTGCCGGACTGAACTGAAAGAGGCGAGCGGAGAACGAACGAACATGCACCCAGAATATTACCGTTAGTATTTATGGCACATGTTGACTGTTAGCCAGCCGTTGTTGCATGCTCAAAAGCCGTAGAAAGAATTGAGAGCGCTCAATTTAAAACTGCACATGCGCGGTGTTGCCACCTAACCCAATAAATTAACTACCTGTCTGGCAGCGCTCTGAAGTGTGACCAGCTGGAAATAGTTGATATTTTTGTTGTTGATTTATTAATGTTTACGTTGTTTATGATTGTACAGTAAATGGAATATTGTTATTCGGCCAGCTCGCCACCAGGCACCAACTGCAAATAAGAAACATAATATAATTAATTGGAGTACAGTTGCATCTCGCTCGCCCACGCACCATTGTTATGTTGTTGCCGTTTAGGAGGATCTGATCCAATTTGGTGATGCGTCGTCCATCAGGCGTATTTTCATATTCGGTCACATCATCCAGCAGCATGTTGACAAAGTCATCGAAGCCAAGCAGTGTGCCCACCATTTCCTTGTCGTTCTTCATGATTATGTGGATTCGCGAACCAATGCATTTGTCCACCAGTTCTGTCAACAGCATTTAAACGTGTCAATTGTTTATTAATGCCACAAAATTCATTGCTTACCCAGTGGCATCAGCGTGGAGATATTTGCGGGCGGTGGCACAGCAGTCATTTTACTTATTTATCAGTCAGATACTAAATGTTAACAAGAAAAACCGCATGAAATGCTTCCTAATACAAATCCTGTAACTACAGCACCGAAATTCACGATTACTGTTATCGATATATCTACAGAAGCAAGCGTGCAATCAGCATAAAACAGCCGGTTCTTTGGTTTGGGCACAAAGAAGAAAAACAGCAATGAACGACGGTAAATACTTTACTTAAATATATCAAATCTAAATAACAAAGTAATTTCTATAGAGGAGATTATCAAGCAGCGTCTGCTAATTGATGGCGATGGCACCGGCGAAGACCGCAGACTGAATGTGCTGCTAAAGCAGTTCCTAAAATGGGCCAACTCCAAAAACGATTCGCCAGAAACCAAGTAAAATAAACAAATAATTAAATAACTTTAAAAAATTGCTTAACATTTATAATTTCAGTCAAATAATGTACGACCGTCTGATGGCGCAGTTGGCGCAATGTCAATTTGCTGCCTTGAAAAATGTGCAGACGCTGAGGATGATTAAGGAGGAGCATGAAAACTATATAAAACTGATTGAGAAACACGAGGAAAGCATCGAAGTCGCCAAGGAACAGATCGAAGCGAGCAAAAAGGAGCTAATAATAGCCAAGGAGCTGCGTAAAAATAAAATGGAATACGATTTGCTCGCCTCTCTGATTGAGGAGCAGCCCGATCGCAAGGGGACGGAGAAAAATATCGATGTCATCAAGAAGGAGATCGACAAACTGACACAAAAACAACAGAAAATGAAGCACAAGTTCCAAAAGCGTCGCAACGATTTCACACTGCTCATGTACACCATCCATGAGCTGGAGCAGCAGCTGGAGGAGGAGAACAGCTCAGCTTCGTCGTCGTCGTCGAGTGAAAGCGATGCTGGCTCCGAATTGAATGATAATAATGGCATTATGGAGGTCAGCGACGATGATGATGACGATGAGCTGAACAACATGGATGGACCCAATAAATTCGATGGACAGCGCGATAAATTTAAGGAGAACTCGGCATCCACAGAGAGCTCAAAGGAGCCCATCTCCTCGATGTCGATGTCTGTGGACGAGGATGCTGTGCTTGAGTTGAGCATCGAAAAGGATGATCATGTGGGAGATGTTGCCGTGGCCAGTTAAAGACACAGTTCACAAAAATAAAAACAATTTATTTACAAGATTGCAATTAGTTAGATTTAAATGCTAGATCTGCGATGAGAGAGACATGGTCAGAAGGAAATATGATGGAAGGTATTGCCTGATGTTCTCTCAGCTGCTCCACGCTGGGCAATGGCACCGATTGCACCAAATCAAAGCGATCACTTTGATAGAATATATAATCCAAGCAGGCGGCAAAGAGCGTGGTATAATTGGTATAGTCCGGTGTGCCACATGCTGAGTTCATTTGGAAGGGTTGCCTCAGTTCAACGTCCTGCACAGCCTCCTCCACATTGCTGCGCCAATCCACGAAATCACTGCCCACAAACTGCTCCGTCATCAGCTTATAAATGCCACATTCTGGCACACTATTGAAGTCCCCACAGAAGACAAGTCCAATATTCAAGGGATCGATTTTGTACTCTCTCATAGCCTGCTTGTAGATGTGCTCCACAAAGATGTGCGAGAAACCAATCTGGAGCAGTCGTATGTGATCCGCATCCGGATGGAAATACAAATGGGTATTGGCCACGAGCAGAAACCGACCTGAATCCTTCAACTGGAACAGGCACAGTTGCAGCGTTGTGGACCGTTCACAAATGCGCAACGCCAACTTTTCGTTGTGCTTAATCTTGTTCCAGAGTCCAGCAAAGATGGGCAAAGTGCTGAGGTTGTCGCCCAAATGCAAAGCATAATTGTGGAGCAGCTTAAAGCGGGACGAGCGATAGAAGATCGCAATGCCCTCGGCACAGTTGCCTTTGGGCGTCATGATGCCATCGTAGCCATAAGGCGACTGTTCTAACACTGGTCGCAAATCATGTTCGAATATCTTCAGATCCACCTCCTGCAGACACATCAGATCCGCATTATAACCGACCAGCTCCTTGATGAACAACTGCTTGCGATAGTCCATCTTCAGAGCATTTGCTGGACAATAGGGAAACAATGTATTCCTTGCATAATCGCCATCTGCATAGAGATCCGCCAGCAGATTATAGCTAACCACCCGTAGGCCAAGTGGATTGCTCAGAGGCTCTTTTGTGTATTGCTGTCGTTGCTCGAAGGGAAAAGCAATCGGTGCTTGTTGTACGGAAGATTTGCTAATACATTCGGTTGGTGGTCCCATTAATCCTTTCTCATTGCCCGGCGTCACTTCCAACTTTAGATGGTAATCAATATCCTCGGCTGTAACCTGATAAATCAATCCCTTTCCGCACGGTTCCCACTGGGTTTTCTCATTGAGTTGGCCGCCTGCTGGTGGCTTTTGTGTCCTGTACCATTGACCCAAACAGTGTTCCCGCTTGGCAAACTGTAGTTCTAGTTTCAGGGGATAAACCAGACAACCAGCTAAAATACAACCGGGCAACTGTAGAGCTCCCGTCCACGGTTGATTGAGCACCACATCGAATGTGGTGTCCAGCACACGCAGCTTGATTCCATCTCCAATCTGCGGCAGGAGCTGGGCGAAAGTGATGCCCAATATGCGATCTTCGCATCCTTCTCGTTGAAGTTCCACAATAATCTCGCTGGGCGTTTCGGGCAGTGTATTCTCAGCTGTTTCGGTTGCATCAGCTGCTGCCGCCTTCTTGTTCTTCTTTTTGTTGCGTTTGGTCAACTCCTTCTCGACATTGCCGCGTATGCGAATGAGTGCTTCATCCACACGCTCATCCACTTTCCGGCAGAAATTAAAATCGCGATCCACTTTTAGTGCCTTGTTGGCATAACGAAAGGTGATGTGCAAGTCATCCGTGTCCTGGGCATTGCGCAGATACACTCTATCCATGGCGATGGCGGTGCTATGCGGTCGCGATTTGCGTAGTAAATAATAAAATTGTGCTTGAATGAATGATCTTTGCAGAAGTAAACGCTGGAATTTCGCTAGCATTCCCTTGCCGGCTGATGTAAATAATAAATATTTATCGATCAAATGTGTAATGGTTAATCGTTATCAATGCGAGACAACTTTGCACTGTTAGGTTAACATAACATAACATGAGCCTGAACACTGCTAAGTTCAAATGAGCGACAGTCAGTCACTGCGTTCATTTGAGTAGTCGTTCGAACGAACTCGGTCAAAACGTTTTGAAACGATTTCATTTTGCAAATGTCAAATTGCGCACCAAAGATTAATTAAAACGTTATTATAGCAAATAAAACAAACAGCAGTGCATGTCTCCATGCGCTAATAGTTAAATACCATGACGCGAGACGATGAAAGGTAAGGAAAATTAGCAAAAGCGAAGCTTTGTGAGGTTATATGCGATTGTGTATGTGTGTATGTATATTAATATTTTTTTTTATGGAGTAGTTACGACTCCAGCGAAATTAGCGAGGAAGAAGAAGAGCGTCGCGCCAAGCACAAAAAATCGAAAAAGCACAAAAAACACAAAAAGACAACGTCATCGAGCAAAAGTGACAATAAAGTGCACAAAAAGCAGAAGAAGTCCAAGAAGCGCTCTCATCGCCCCAGCGAATCCTCAAATGCATCCGATAAACAAATGCGCAACTCTTCCTCGTCCACCACTGGAGGCGGCGGTGGCTTGAGCAGTAAATTCACAGAGATTATGCAGGCGAGCCGTGAACGCAGCACAATGCGGGCGCCGAATGGTGCCGATTTTCGCATAATTAAGCCAAATATTCAAACGGATCCATGCAGCCTCGTCGAGGAGATCACAAAAACCATACAGAATAAAGTGCTGCCAGTGTTGGAGGTCGCCTCCTCGGGCAGTGAGAGTGAAGTGTAAGTGTTGCAAATGTCGCAAAAGAAAATTAATAACAAATTGTTTGATTATATATTAAAAATTAATAAGCTATTGTTTATTGTGTTGGCAACATATTAAGCAATTATTAATATATGTTTTCTATGTTTCTGTAAGCAGCCCTATTGATATTGATAGTCCAGTGTTGCCGCCAAAACTGGATGATGAGCTCAATCTGGAGGAGCTGATGAGGCAAAAGGCGCTGCTGCAGGCGCGTCTTGGCGCCTACATGTCCGACACCGAAGGCGATGAGAGTCGCTCCAATTCGGTGCAGCTGGTGGTGGTCAAGCGTCAGGGCGATGACAATGACAAGGACGACGAACAAGATCCACGCCACCCGCATCAGCAGCAGGCGCCGCAGCATCAGCCGCAGAAGCGGGAGCAACCTCAACAGCAACTAGCAGCAAAGTCAGCAGCTGACGAGACGCTGGCGAAGCGTAGGCCAAACTCGTCCTCGCAGTCTGCAGGGCCAGCAACGGCGGCAACTGCACCTAGTAAACATGTTAATAATAAGAAACCAACTAACATCCATAACTCAAACGATACCGATGTTATATTATTGGATGATTCTAGCGGTGGCCAAAGCACACCATCGCCCATACCGGAGAAGCGACGACGTCATGCCAGTCCACAGCCAAGAAACTCAGCGGGTGCTGGAGCAGCGGGAGTGGGACGTCAACATATTCGAGGCTCACGTGATCGACGCTCGCGTGAACGTTTACCACGTGATCAACGCAGTCGCACACCACGTCGCCGCCAAGAGCAGCAGCAACAGCAGCAGCCCCAGCATCGTCGCTACCAGGAGAACAATCGGAACATGGAAGATCTGCGGCAGGAGATAAATCGTGACAAGCAGCGCGAGCGACGTGAGCATAGTCGCGAACGTCCCCGGCAGCAGCAACAGCAGAAGCCGCCGGAGCGTGGCGGCGCTGGTCGGATGCGAGAGCGGGAGCGTGACAGAGATCGTGATTCGCGCTGGAATCATCGTCCGCGTTCGCACAGTCGCAGCAAGTTCGAGTCCGATAGGCGACGCGAACGCGAACGCCAGCAGCTCAATCAAGATCGTGGTGGTGGTGGCGCACGCGGTGCACGTGGCTCTGGCAACGGCATGGCGGAACGGGATCGCTACAAGGGCTCCCTAAGCGAGGGTCAGAAAATGCATGACAAAGAGAGCAGCGATGAGGAGGTTAATCTCCTCGATATTGACATCAATGAGGACGACGACGATGAGGAGCGCATCATTGAGCAGCGTCGTAAGCGGCGCGAGGAGCTGGTAAAGGTAAACTTATCGATTTTTGTCAACATTTCCTTTGCTAACATTTGAATTTGAATCCTGGCAGACATTTGGTTCAACTGAGTCGCGCACGGCGAGCCCAACGCCACGCAAATCCAACTCTTACGAGTCACCGAGCACTTCACCTGGTTCATCTAGGCCTGAACGCGGGCGCACCATATCACCCAATCCGAGTGGGGAAGTCAAGGAGCAGCAGGAGGAGCATGTGCTTCAGGAGGAGCAGGTACAGCAGGAGGAACAGAAGGATGAACATGATAAGAGCGAACCACTCGATGCCAACTCCTCGTCCAAGAATAGCGCCACAAAGGAGAAGCGCAACGAGTGGGACATGTTCGCCGATCAGGATGTCGATTCCAATTTCGATGTGAGTCGCAGGCTTGTAACTGTTCTCGCGCTACAAAACCAAACCAAAAACAAACCCAATTAATGCCATCCATTTCCTTAGTCACCCAGCACAATTGTGCACAGCAAGCATCAGAATGAGAATCCGGCGCTGACCGACAACTGGGATGATGCCGAGGGCTATTATCGAGTGCGCATTGGCGAGGTGCTGGACAATCGCTACCTCGTCAGCGGCTACACCGGCCAGGGTGTGTTCAGCAATGTGGTGCGTGGTCGCGATCAGGCGCGTGGCGCCGCCAACGTTGCCATCAAAATTATACGCAACAATGAGATCATGTAAGTTGGCAATAGCTAAAAAAAAAAGGTGCACTCTTTCTATTAACTGAAAACGCTTCCACAAAGGCACAAAACTGGTCTGCGCGAATTGGAAATCTTAAAGAAGCTCAACGATGCCGATCCCGATGATCGTTTCCACTGCCTGCGTTTGTATCGTCACTTTTTCCATAAGCAGGTGCGTTTTTTTTCTAGACTTTTCATCTTAGACCAATTAACCATTAGCTTGTTTCCACTTTTAGCATTTGTGCATGGTGTTTGAGCCGCTGGCAATGAATCTGCGCGAGGTGCTCAAGAAGTATGGCAAGAATGTGGGTCTGCACATTAAGGCGGTGCGCAGCTATACGCAGCAGTTGTTCCTCGCCCTCAAGCTGCTCAAGAAGACGAACATTTTGCATGCGGACATCAAACCCGACAACATTCTGGTCAACGAGAATAATTTGATATTGAAGCTGTGCGATTTTGGCTCAGCTTCGGGCATCAGTGAGAATGAAATCACGCCGTATTTAGTGTCACGTTTCTATCGTGCACCGGAGATTATAATGGGCATACCCTATGATTATGGTATTGATACTTGGTCTGCTGGCTGCACCATCTATGAGCTGTACACGGGCAAGATTCTGTTCAGTGGCAAGAGCAACAATCAGATGCTCAAATTCTTTATGGATGTCAAGGGCAAGATACCCAATCGTATTGTGCGCAAGGGACAGTTTAAAGATCAGCACTTTGATCAGAGCTGCAGTTTTCTCTATCACGAAATTGACAAGCTGACGGAAAGGGTAAGTAGCTGAATATGTGAAAATACCCCTAAATTCTTGCTCAACTATTTGTGGCATTTGCAGGAGAAGATCGTTGTGATGCCGGTGGTGAAGCCATCTCGCAATTTGCAACAGGAGCTCATTGCCGATCAGAATTTGCCCGACGATCAGTTGCGCAAGGTGACACAACTGAAGGATCTGTTGGAGAATATGTTCGCATTGGATCCGGGAAAGCGTATATCTCTCAATCAGGCACTAATGCATCCATTCATACAGGAGAAAATGTAGTACACTGACAACTCTCACTGAACCTCAAAGACCACACTCACCCCAGATACACAATTCTATATATTATACGATACTACTATATACCATATACTATACACAATTATTACGAGCATAAGACAAGTGTACATAAGTTTTCAGCGATTAAGATTGTTATGTATGTTGTGCGCGTGCCTACGACATCATTTTATTATATACAACCTAAGTAATACATAATAATACATAATACATTATATATATATATATATATATATATATGTATGCATGTATGGATGTATTAATAACAGAACAAAACTCCCACCATACCAATTACTGACACACACACACACACACACACACACAATATAAATAGTATATATATGACTACTACGACTAGTTGCAGTTTATATCGAAATTGTTATTAATATTTGATACCATTTCAGTGGGCCCCACTGCTGGTAGAAATTTAACGTCTAAAGTGGATGCCTCCGTCTGCACAACTGGTAATAATTTATATTTGGGCTGTACAAAAATCAGTTTATACCATAACAAAAAAAAAAAAAAAAAACCAAAAAAATTATGGACAACTATCTCTATTTATTTTCCCCCCATTTAAAACCAAAACAAAAACCAATGCGGTTTATTGTAAATCCTAAACTAAAAGCTTTAATTGTTGTTGTCTTTTCTGAACCTTGCAGCAACTGGTGGAAATGTTGGGGAAAAGTCGAGTGCGCATCTTGAAACTGACACAATGCCACACGTCGGGGCGTAAGTTGTCTGACCTTCAAAAATCGCGTCTTTTGCTGAGAAACATATTCTCTCTTTCTCTCGTATATTTAATCCGCAGATTTGAAACTGGAGCGCGCCGATCCAAACTGAAATCCAGAAACAGGTAATGAAAATAGGTTGAAGATTTCCCTTTAGTTAAACTGCCTGTTTAAATTGCCAAAATGCGTAAGATAAGCTCGAAGATCAGTAAATAATATCACAAAGATTTTATAGGAGCGAAAAAGAAGCAGAAATTTATGGGTATTTTTATAGGACATTTTTTTTTTAAATAAATAGTTTAAATATTCTTTTGGGTTTCCTGCAATTTAAATCTATAATTTGTTTGTCTTATGGTAATTTTTTATTTCTTAAAACAAATCAAAATCAAGTCAACATTTTCAGTTTTACGGCAGTTTAAACAGACTAGTTGTGTATACTAAATATATATAGACTAATTAAATAAATATCCACACATTAACACGAGCTCTTAAAGTCAGTCACAGCTGGTCCAGTGTATCACTAGGTGTTGGCAGCGCCAGTGCCTCCTGCAGTGTATCGCATTCGGCTAGGGTGAGCAGAGTGGGTGGACTCTCTGCACTGCGCAGTAGGCACTTGAACATTTTGGGCTTCCAATTGTTGCACGCATGCGGATCGCGCAACAGGCCAAACGAGAACTCGAAGACACCAACGGATCTCTGCTCCAAGTGCAATGTGCCGCAGCAGAGCACCACAACCTGACCATATGGATCCATCCGGCCCTGGACTCCCGAATGTGACAGATTCGGATTGAAATAGAATCCAAATGTTTGCTTCGCTTTCACTAGCACATCCAGCACCTCTTCAACGCCAACGCACTCCTCGTCCCTTACCCCATCATCGGCAATCACTTTTAGCTTCAACGCTGCATCGCTCCACAGATCCGCATGGTTTAAACCATTATTGTTCAATTTGTTGAAAAACCATTCGCCAAATTTGCGCGCAATTAAATGTATGGGAAATTGCTGTTCGTCGGCGTTGTGAGTACCAGCAATTGCCAGGCTCTGAGTTGACCCATTCTGATCCCAATATTTGATCACTCTCATCACCAGATCAGCTTTGGTGAAATCTGTTAAGGTGCCCGGCAGGCGTGTGTGCAAATATTTAAATAAGATATCCCTGGTGATGTGACGCTTGTGCAGCAGCTTGTTAATATCCTCCACATGCGAAGTTAGATAGTCAAGCGCCTCTGCGAAGATCAATATCAAAAATAACTGGGTTTATTTTCTTGTTTTCTTTGAATCAAATTGTTTTACCTTCTGGCTTCTCGACGCTGCAGACATTTTTTGTCACACTTTTGGTTAGTTGCAGCAGCACGGGTATATTTCTTTCGTTAACTAACAGATCGCGTAGTCCCGTAATGTGTTGCTCTGATATTGACATGACTTTGGCTCACGTTTAAAAATGTGCAAACAAATTTCAAGCATTTGGTTGGCTTTTCATTCAGGTGCGATAATCAGCAACAGCTGTGACAGTGTGACCGTCTGCAGCAAACGCTGAAATGACAAATCTGGTTACAAAATGCACGAGTGTGATTGATGAATAATTATATTTCAGATTAATTTCACAGCTGTTCTAAATGTTTCCACCGCAAATGTTTATAATATAAATTTTTAAATCGCGTATTCGTTGCCACATAAACGCCGTTGTTTTGTGTGTTCCGCATGATTCCACACACATTCGCAATATTTACGTTTTTGCAACGGGTTTTGAGAGGGGGCATAGTTCACGTCACAGAAGCTTTCACAGAGGGGCTGGGCACAATATCTTATCACAATCGGTCGTCCAACGAATATGGCAATAACGGCAATCGTCAAACAGCTCGCTTAGTGCTTATACGTGTTTTAGACTTGTATCCGGTCTCTGTGCATACGCAATACCTCATTACATATTGATTGAAAAATGAATAGCTCTGAAAGTGAAGCAGGAGATGTCAGTATGGCTGGCCCATTTGTTGGCGCCATCGATGAGGGCACCACATCGGCTCGTTTCATGATATTTCGGGCGGGCACCGATGACATTGTCTGTTATCATCAAATCGAGGTGCCTTCGATTTTCGTCAAGGAGGGCTGGTGTGAACAGGATCCGTGTGTCATTACCAACACTGTCAACGATTGCATAGAAGGCGCCTGCCAAAAGCTGATCGCACTGGGCGGCAAAATCGAGGTGAGCCAATAAATTGGAGGTTTTATCAATCTGTAGTCTGTGCACCCTGTACATTGTGTATTTTCGATTGGGTGTATTGAAATTGAGGTGTTATCAGTTTTTGGGAACATTGAAATTATTGTGTTACCAGCTGCAGTTATATTTTAAAGGTGTATATAAAAGTAGAATTGCTATCAGTCGTAGTGCACCCTGTATGTATTTTAAAGGGGTATATTGAAATTTAGGTGCTGCCAGTCCTAGCTTATTGGATACACCGAAATTGTACGTATTTGAAATGGGTATAGTGAAATTTAAGTGTTAACAGTCCCAGATGAATAATATTGCCGATCTGAAAAAATTGAGTGTAATTCTCATTATGGTAGTAATTTGAGTTGCTTATAAAAATATAGTTTATTGTTACACACACTTTTTTAATGGCATTAATAATATGGAAGCTGGTTAACTGTCCGATTTCTGGAGATAGTCGCGATATCTTTGGGCTTCATCCATGCGCTCCTGGAGCGTTCGCGGTGGCTGCTTCTCCACGCAATCCTCGAGCTTAACATAGATCTGATCGTTGTGGCCGAAGTCGCCATGGCGTCGTGGCATCACATGGAAATGGACGTGGGGCACCGTCTGCCCCGCATGGGCGCCATCCTGGACGGTGACCGTTGCCGAAGTGGTGCCATAGATCTGCTCCAGCATACGCTGCACCATGCAAACGGTGGCAAATAGATCTGTGACCTCGGCACAGTTCAGTCCATGCAGACGGGGAACGACACGCTTCGTGGAGACGAGCACATGTCCCAGGACGACACAGCGGAGATTGGTGAAGGCATACGAATGTTCCGTCTCATAGAATATGGTGCGATTGTCCACCGTGTTGTCCGCAAAGCGACGATCTTCGTCCTGCCCCAAGCTGGATGAACCCAAATTGTAACCAGTCAAGCTGTAAATATCGTTGCGACGATGCTCAAAGCAGGGCATGCTCTCGTAGATACCCTCCAAGCTGCCCAGATTCAGCTCAGCGGTGGCCACGCCCAATTCCAGTTCGCCGCCACAATCGGCGAGCACCTTGCCCCACGGGCTAATGATCAGGCTGTGGCCCCAGCTCTGACGCTTTGGGTTATGCCAGCCCTGCTGGGCAGCCGCCACCACAAAACATTGGGTTTCTATGGCACGTGCCCGGAGCAAAATCTCCCAGTGCGCCTTGCCCGTGGTGTAGGTAAATGCCGCCGGATACGTCAAGAGTTGCGCGCCCATTTTGCGCAACAGTAGCGCCGGCTCAGCAAAGCGCAGATCATAGCAGATCTGTAGGCCCAACCGTCCAGCAGGTGTCTCCACAGGTGCCTCCAGTCGCTCACCCGGTGCCACAGTGTCCGATTCTCGCAAACGGAACTGCTTTGTGGCCGCATCGAACAGATGCAATTTGCGATAGACGCCGGCAACTTCACCTCTGTCATCCAGCAGAACATGCGCATTGTAGATCTTATCTGCAGCCTCATCAGTGCCTGTGCGCTCATGGATGCCGCCCAGGGATAGCCAGATCTGATGTTGCTTGGCCAACTGGCGATATTTGGCCATCAGTTGGCCGTTGAGTGGCTCCGCCAGTTGCAGCGTCTCCGCTCGATTCTCGCCCACGAAATCACAGCATTCGGGCAGAAAGAGCAGCTTGGCCTGCTGTGCTTTTGCCTGCGCCACCAATTGCTCCACTTGTTGCAAGTTGCCGGCTTTATCGTTTGTTGCACGCATTTGTCCCACGGCCACAATTGTTGTTGGGGTTGTTGTTTCCTCCGCGCAGCTGGTCATTTTGCGCATTTGCTGTGGCTTTCTACTGACCTGAGCGACAATAGTTCGACAGAGAATTTTGACGGTGATTGACATTTAGGAGAAAACGGCCAAAACGTTCACTAATTTATCCACAGCCCACAGCCTGTTACGTCGCCTTTTGCGTTGCTTAAGTTCTCTCTTTATAATTGTTATCAGCTTTCTTTCTTTTTCTCTGTTTTCGCTATTTTTTTTTGTTTGTTGTTCGTCGCTGCAGCAGTGTTGCCTCACCAGTGTGACATAAGAAAAAATAAGCTTTCAACTGCGCGCCAAATTCAAAATCAAGTTTTACATAAAGCTATTTATATTGATTTTATAGCACATTATTATTTACATTTGTCATTACCTTCTACAGCCCGCCTTTCATCTGTATGTGTGTTTTTATTTATGTTATCCACAGCTTTATTTTTCTATTCGCCGCTACACCAGTGTTGCCAAATCACCAAAATCAATGATTAAAGTCGCTTTCAGTTTGGCGGCAAATTTAAATTCAAGTTTTTTATAAAGTTATTTAAAGGTCATAATTGTTTTTGTATTATTTAATATATTATTATTTTATAAGCGTAATCATTATCTTTTAACTTACATTTTGCATTTTTTTTTATCCTTTTATAATAAAAAAAATGATTTCAATGCTTTCAGAATATTTTGGCTATTGGGATTACCAATCAGCGTGAGTCGACCATAGTCTGGGATCGGCATACGGGTGCGGCGCTGGCGAATGCTATCATTTGGCTGGACAATCGCACCACCAGCACAGTCGAGGATCTGCTGGAGACGATACCGAACAATGCGCGCAACATTAACTATTTGCGCCCGCTTTGCGGCCTACCACTCTCGCCGTACTTCTCCGGCGTCAAGTTGCGCTGGCTGCGCGACAATGTGGCCACCGTGAAGAGGGCAATGGATGCGGGCGATGCCATGTTCGGCACCATCGACACCTGGCTGATGTACAATCTAACGGGCGGACCCAAGGGTGGTGTGCACAAGACGGATGTGACAAATGCGTCGCGCACAATGCTGATGAACATTGAGACACTGCAATGGGATCCGGCATTGCTCAAGTTCTTTGGCCTGCCCGCCAGCATTCTGCCCGAGATCTGCTCGAGTGCCGAGCACTTTGGCACTATTGCCGCGGGCACACTGAGCGGCATCAGCATTACGGCGGATCTGGGAGATCAGCAGGCTGCCCTCGTGGGTCAACAGTGCTTGGCCAAGGGACAAGCAAAGGCTACTTATGGCACTGGTTGCTTTCTGCTCTACAATACGGGCCCATCGATTGTGCACTCCCAACATGGCCTGCTGACAACTGTGGGCTATCAGCTGGGCCGCAAGGCAACGCCTTATTATGCGCTTGAAGGTAGTGTTTCCATTGCGGGTGCTGCCTTCAACTGGCTTCGTGACAATCTGGGCATGATCCAGAATACGGGTCAGATTGAGAGCATGGCCAGCACAGTGGATAATTCCTTGGATGTGTACTTTGTGCCGGCATTTAATGGCCTATATGCGCCGTACTGGAATCAGGATGCACGCGGCGTCATATGCGGCCTCAGCGAGGAGACGACCAGCGAGCATATTGTGCGCGCCACTTTGGAGGCGGTCTGCTTCCAGGTGCGCGATATACTCGACTCCATGCACAAGGACTGCAAAATTCCGTTGGCCAAACTGATGGTCGATGGCGGCATGACTGTGAATAATCTATTCCTGCAGCTCCAGGCCGATCTCGTGGGCATCCATGTGCTGCGCGCAAAGATTGCCGAGACTACAGCGCTGGTGAGGCGAATCCTGCTCGCTTTTATTGCTTTTGTTACATTTGCTGCTGCTTTCAGGGTGCTGCAATGGCTGCCTACAAGACAGTGGCTCCGCAGTACAACCTAGAGGGACCGCTCTCCAAGGCGGATGAACGCAAAGCCGTCAAGTCAAAAATCAGCTCAACGGAGCGCAATTTACGCTATCAGAAATGGAAAATGGCCATTGAGCGTTCCATCAACTGGGAGACGTCCACGCTGGTCCAAGGCGAACGCGAATCCTTCGATGGTGCCTAAGCCAAGTCGTCGTTACAAATCCAACTGCAAACTCCATGGCATTGTGTATTTAATTCGATCAATTTTGTAAAGCTTAAAGTTCTGTAAATGTTTAAATAAATAAGACAACTTCTAAATGGAACGGGTTTAAACTAAATAAATATTAATAATATATATATATATATGTTCCTCTTAATCCTCTTTGAAATTGGGCAAATCCAGAGTTGTTTGTGTTTTCGTTTTTTATTTTGGATAGTGGTGTATACAAAATTTGGATTGAAAACGTAGAAAGCATTGTTGTTGTTGGTTTTTCTTTTCTATTTTTTTTTTTTGTGGTGCGCGCAGCTAAGATGGCAGTGTGTTAATTGTCCATGGGGCCACTCCTCGCCTAGACGTGCTCATCAATGATGCCTGGGGCAGCGATCGCTGCACCCGCTGGTTGATCCACCTCGTTCAATATGACAATGCCGCCGGCGGCTTCATCAACGGCGACCACAGCGGCAACGGCATCAACATTAACAACATTGACACCAACAATGCCGATGTCAAGGGCAACTCCTCCAACAAGACCAGCATTGTTTGCTTGAGCATTGATCACATTGGCGATAGCTGGCGACGTTATGGGATTGCCACCTGCAGCAGTGGAAGGATTTGGGAGTAAAAAAGGATTTTAAGTGTCGAGTGATCTTTACTGCTTACTTGCATCCAATTCGAGAGGGGGATCAGCGTTCGCTTCGGCGAGATTCGTTACAGACTTGGACTTGACGCACTGGAAGTCGACGTGGCGACTCTTGGCCTCCTCCTTCTCCCAGGACATGTGTATGAACGGACGCTGCACATAGCTGTAAATGACCTCGGCCCGTCCGCCCGGACGTCGACGTATCTTCTCCTTGTGCGTGGGATAACCCTCGATGCCGCAGCGTATCTTCTTCAGGCCACGATCCTTCATCACCTGCTTGGCCACATCGCGATTCTCGATGTACTTGAAAAAACGATGCATGGCCGTCGAATGAACAGCTGCCAGAAAGGATATTAAATATAAAATATATATAAATTATGATTTATTATAATTGCAACATACTCTGACAATATTCCTCGCCCATTTGCGGGGGGAACTCCTCGTCCCAGTCGACCATGTCGTCGTCGAGCAGGACAACAACATGGCATTCGCGATCGCCGCGTTGTGCGGACGCAACCATCAGTGGCAAAATGAGATCCTCGAGGAAGACCTCGAACTGTTGGCGGGCGCCCTCGTTGCTCAGCTCATGGAGCAGGCCTCCTTTGAAAATCAACATGGTCAGCATGGCAAAGAAAGAAAGAAAGAGGGAGAGAACGGGGAGAGCAAAGCGAACGACACAAACTAAGAGACGCCGCCTGCATGGGGGATTACCAACTACTACTCACTTAGATTCTGGCAGCGCACAGTTGTCGCATCAAACGGTATCAACAGATAATCGCAGGCCTCCTTCAGCTCCGGCACCGAAACGGTGGGCGGACAACGGATCACTCCGCTTTTATAATATTCGAGTATCGAGCGGAATACCAAATGTGAGATGCCATCGGCCAGTTCGTATTCACCACGCTCGTTGGGATGCACAAATTGGAATCCGGTGCCAAACATAGTGCCCAACATTGTATTTGGATGGGCGGTGAGCAATGTTTGCTCCACCGTGAAACGGACACCATCAACCAGCATTGAGATGCGATCCGGTGGACCGAAACGTACCGATGCTCCTGCTGATCCACCTGCTGCTGCAGTTGCTCCGCCAGCGGCGCCGGCTGCTGCTGCTGCGCTGCTTGTGGTTGGCGTCAGAGATTTGTCATGGTGATGCTTGGAAATGGCACCGCTCGACATGTTGACCTGTTGTTGTTGTTGTTGCTGCTGCTGTTGGAGCTGCTGCTGGCGTTGCATGTAGTTGCTGCTGCGACTGCGGTTTTTGAGTATACGCCTTCTGCGCTCCTCGGCAGCCTCAAGATTCTCCTCGATGCTGCTGCTGTCGCTGTATGTGTCCTGTTGTTGTTGTTTTTGCTTTTGGCCAGTGTTGTTGCTGTTGTTGTTGGTATTGCTATTGCTATTGCTACCACTACTATTCGAATTTGGAGTTGTTGACATTTTTCGCAATTTTATTATTTTTTTCGCTTCAGGCACTCGTTTCGTAGATTATTCGAGCAACTTGCAGACAAAGAAATGCATTTGCAGCTGCCTCTTGTTTTTTTTGTCCGGCTTGAAACGCCGCACTATATATTATAGCTTATCTTTTGATTCAATCTACAAGTCGCATTTGCTATTTGCTGACGACTTACACTTACTTTTAATGATGTAAAAAATATATTTGTGCGAAATTGTTTTGCGCTTCTTTTTTTTCTATATTCTCCGCTTTTGCTGCTGCTGCTGATGGTGGTTGTTGGGCATTCGATAACAAGTTGGTTGGTAAACATCGGAACTGCTAAATAACTGTGAGCCACCACTACTTACGCACTGACAAACAATGGGAAAACAAAATGATGAGAACTAAATGTTTATCTGTGCAGAAGTTGACTTTTCTTATTTGAATTTTGTCAATGAATAGTTTTTGTTGTTGTGGCATATCGGTTCCGATAGTCGTGAGTTCGAGCTGCTTACGAATGAACGAACTAATGCATTGGCTAGAGCCGCTATCGATAATCGATTCCGGTACAGCTCTAATAATCGATAAGCCGAAAAGCAAAATGGCAGACGTAGAAAAGGAAACCGAGAAGAAAATCTTGTAAATAATCCGTAAAAAATTGCATATTTGTCGCAAACATTGTGCCAATTGCGCGAAACGCGAGTGTAAATTAAACGTAACGCGCAATTCGTTCGCAACGTCCACTTCACCTAGGCAGCCAGTGCTCGCGTGTGTGTCTGCGGCGGCAAAAGCATAGCCCAGAGTAAAATATCCAATCAAAATTCGCTCGAAACGCGACAATCAAAACAGGCAAACAAAGCAACAAATGTCGGGACAATGCCAACTAGCGGACATGGCCATCATTTCACATACATTCTTAAAATGTGCAATTTGCCAAAACAAATAATATTACTACAATAAAAAAAAAGTAAGAAAAAAAGGTGCAAAAACGTCGAATCGAATGTGTGTGTATGAATGAAGGAAGGGTAGGGGCGGGGGAGGGGGCAGCAGTGCGTTGAGGAGCGGAAAAAGACGTTTGCACAAAAGCTGACAGCTGCAACACGCACGCCACCTGCATCTCGCTCGCACCTATATCGCCAATGCGCGCGCCCTTAAAACGAGCGTGCGAGATAGATGGATTCGGATGGCATTTAATGTTGTGTTGCGTGCTGCAGTGGCCAGCTTTTGTTTGAGGCAAACGCGATTTTCTATTTTCCTTTTGACCATCAGTTTCAGTTTTTTTTGTGTGTATTTTTTGTGACGAAAAATGCATAGAAAATGTACAGCGAAAAAAATTTTTTTTTTTGCAAATTCAAAAAAACTGAAATTTATAGTAAAATATAATTAACAGTGCATTTCGTTTAGGCGTGCGTGCATCATAAATCACAAAGGTTGACTCCCAAAAAAAACTGTGCAACAAAAAAACAACAACAACAAAAATAATCAAGAGAAGAATACGAAACGAAAACAAAAAGCAAGGGGAGACAGTGAAGAAGGGGGAGTGCAAGAGAGAGAGAGAGGGGAGCGGTAGCGCGGCATTATATTGCTTATATTGCCAGTGCACGAACGGCACACAGACTGCAAAGTGGCGGCGCTACTCAGGATTAGTGCTGGTGCAGCGGCAGCGGCTCCCATGTTCAACGGGCGCCAGCAGCAGCAGCACAATCACCAAAACAACAACAACAAAATTAATAATAATAACAATATTTATTGCAAGTGTAATACAATTATAAATAACAACAGCAGCAGCAGCAGCAACGAGCAGAGGCATCTTCATCAGCAGCAGCAACAACAACCGGCTGTGTGGTTGTGGTGTCGCCAGTTGTGGCCTTAAGCATGTAGTAAGAAATCAATAAATAAATCTGAATCATTTAATTAATTCAAATCTCCCCCACCCAACACCATATCATCATCCGCATCCTGTCTGCAGGTCGCACTTGGCACGCGGGAGGTCAAAGTAGCACAAGGGAACACCGACGGTTCCTCGACGGATAAACCCAAACAACACACACCCACACACACACAGATAGTACACACACTAAGAAAATCGTACACACAAAACACAACACCAATGAAAAATGTCACAAAGAGGTAAACGCGGTAATCAGCAGCAGCAGCAGCAGACGCCGCAGCAGCAACAACAACAACAGCTGCAGTTGCAGCCGCCGCAGCAGCAGCAGCGACAAGATGTTGAACCGCAACCGCCGCCCACAAAGCGACGCAAAGGTCGTCCGCCTAATGGAGCAGCATCTGCAACAACATCCGCATCAACAACAACAACAGCTGCACCAGCAGCAGCAGCAGTTGTCGCTGCCAAAGGACCGGCGCTGCTGGAGCCGCAGGAGCAGCAGCAGCAAAAAAGCAGTAGTCAGCAGGCCAAGTCAACATCGAAGCTGCCGGGCAAGGCCAAAATGGCCAGCAAAAGTAAATCGCAGAGCAGCAGCAGCAACAGCAGCAATAGCAATATCAACAACAACAACAGCAACAATAACAACAACAGCAGCAGCAGCGCGTGGCAAGCGCGATCCGTCGCGGATATTAAAATGTCGAGCATCTACAACCGTAGCTCCACAGAGGCGCCAGCGGAACTCTATCGGTGAGGAGTCTATACAAATTCTATATAGATCTGTTACCATAATTATATTTAAAATTATAGCAAGGATCTCATTAGCGCAATGAAATTGCCAGACTCAGAACCGTTGGCAAACTACGAGTATCTAATTGTAACCGATCAATGGAAGCAGGAATGGGAGAAGGGCGTACAGGTGCCGGTCAATCCCGATTCGCTGCCCGAGCCATGCGTCTATGTGCTGTCCGAGCCGATTGTGTCGCCAGCACATGACTTTAAACTGTGAGTTGAAACTTGCTTCTTTATATAATCTTTTTTTTATATAACCTTTTCGCTTTTGCAGTCCAAAAAATCGTTTCCTGCGCATCACCAAAGACGAACACTACTCGCCGGATCTGCATTGTCTGACGAATGTTGTTGCCCTGGCGGAGAACACATGTGCCTATGACATTGATCCCATCGATGAATCCTGGTTGCGTCTCTACAATGGCGATCGTGCCCAATGCGGCGCATTTCCTATCAATGAAACGCAATTCGAGCGCGTCATCGAGGAGCTGGAGGTGACTACCAGCCGGAATAATGAATGTAAATTCAAAACTAATGTTGTTTGTTAACAGGTGCGCTGCTGGGAACAGATTCAGGTCATACTTAAGCAGGAGGAGGGTCTGGGCATTGAGTTTGATGAGAATGTTATATGTGATGTTTGTCGCTCGCCCGACTCCGAGGAGGCCAACGAAATGGTATTCTGTGATAATTGCAACATCTGCGTGCACCAGGCTTGTTACGGCATTACAGCGATTCCATCAGGTAAATTCAAACAGAATTTAATCTTAATCTTATTATTACTCAACGATTGATTGGTTGTGTTGCAGGCCAATGGCTTTGTCGCACCTGCTCCATGGGCATCAAGCCGGACTGTGTGCTCTGTCCTAACAAGGGCGGAGCAATGAAGTCCAACAAATCGGGCAAACATTGGGCGCATGTCTCGTGCGCCTTATGGATACCGGAAGTGAGCATTGGCTGTGTGGATCGCATGGAGCCGATAACAAAAATCTCAAGCATTCCGCACAGTCGCTGGGCACTTATCTGTGTACTTTGTCGCGAGCGTGTCGGCAGCTGTATACAGTGTTCGGTGAAGACGTGCAAGACTGCGTACCATGTCACCTGTGCGTTCCAGCACGGACTCGAGATGCGCGCCATCATCGAGGAGGGCAACTCTGAGGATGGGGTCAAGCTGCGTTCGTATTGCCAAAAGCATAGCATGAGCAAGGGCAAAAAGGAGGGTGCCGCCTCCTCGCACACATCTGCCGCCGCCGCTGCTGCAGCGGCCGCCGCCTCCAGTTGCATGCAAAAGAACAACAACAACAAACTCGCCAGCCATTCAACGGCAACGGGCGATGAGCATCATACGGCCGGCGCCAAGGGTGAGGATCATCGCAGGCGCAAACAGCATCGTAAGAACGACATGACCTCCGAGGAGCGCAATCAGGCGCGAGCGCTCCGTTTGCAGGTGAGTCGAGGATCGAAATTGGACATTTCTTTCTTGATATATTTGCTTCAACTCGTAACTATAAATTATATATTATATTTTTTATATTTTATTATTTTCTACAACCTTTCAGGAGGTGGAGGCGGAGTTTGATAGGCATGTGAATATCAATGACATTAGCTGCCATCTGTTCGACGTGGACGAGGATGCAATCGAGGCCATTTACAACTATTGGAAGCTGAAGCGTAAATCACGACACAATCGCGAACTCATACCGCCCAAATCAGAGGATGTGGAGATGCTGGCACGCAAACAGGAGCAACAAGATATGGAGAATCACAAGCTGGTTGTGCATCTGCGACAGGATTTGGAGCGTGTGCGCAATCTCTGCTATATGGTTAGCAGGCGCGAGAAACTCTCGCGTTCGTTGTTCAAGCTGCGCGAACAGGTATTCTACAAGCAGCTCGGTGTACTGGATGAGTCCGTGCAGCAGGGCAGCCAGGGCACAACGGAGCAGCACCAGCAGCAGCAGAAGGATTTGCAACGACCCGCACTCAATACAGAAGCAATCATTTATGCGAACGATGGACCGACGCTGTATGATCGCTTCTACAGCTCAACGGATCAGTTAACTGTGCCGGCGCAGTACAAGAGCTTGGAGTACATACTGGAGCAGCTGATGGGCAAGGTGCAGGCACGTGGACGCGCCTCCCAATCGCCCAACAAGCGCAAGCAGCAGCAGCAGCCGGGTGCTGCAACGGCGAAGGGTTCGCCCAAAAAGAAACTCAACAATGGTGCAATAACAACAACAACAACAGTGGCCGCAAATAAGGCCGCCAAGCCACGTGGCTCGCCAAGGGCGCCATTAACTGCGTCCACGGCGATGCCGTGTGCGGGGAGGCGTGCATCAAAGAGCGACAAGGCTGCAACGACAACGACAACAACGACGACGACGTCAACGTCGAGCCTCCATAAATCGCATCCACTTAAATCAACAGCTGTTACGGTTGCGTCCGCCCCAACGTCTAGCGGCAGCTCATCATCGGCTGATTCCAGCTCGGCGCGCAGCAGTCGGAGCAGCAGCCGGAGTCGCAGCCGGAGTCGTAGTCGGAGTCGAAGTGTTGGGGCCAGCAGCAGTAGTTCCTCTGCTACGAATAGCAACAGTGATTCGGCAAGCGATAGCGGAAGAGCGAGAACGGGTGTGGGAGCAGGAACTGGAACGGGAGCAGCTAGTAAACCGAGTCGAAAGCAATCGTATGCGAGGAGCGTTGAGCAGCGACAGAAGCAGCGACAGCGTCGTCAAAGTGAGGCAGCTGCGCGTGCTTCTGCGGCGTCTGCCGATGCACAATCCGCAGCCACAAGCAGCAGCAGCTCCTCCAGCGATGAACTTGAGCGTCGTCCGACCGTCGAACGGAAGCGTGTCAACAGCAGCAGCAAGCAGTCAGCAGCAGTACCTGCCAAACTCCAAGCAACTAAGTCAAAGCATAGCACAACAGCAGCAGCAACCACAACAACAACAACAACGGCAAGAAGAAAGCTTGCGAGTAATGGAGCAACTGCATCCACAGCGACCACAGCGACACGTGGCCTTGCTCAGATGGACAAGGAGATGCGTCAACGGGATGCCGGCAGTCTGTCCAGCGATGAAAGTGAGGAGCTGCTGCCGGTAAAGCTCGCCGACTCGCGACACGCGCGCACTCAACCAGCGAGCGCCAACAACAATGCACGAACCACAACAGCGATTACATCGGCAACAGCAAAAGCAGCAGCAGCAGCGAATAGTGCGACATCAGCAACAGGTCGCAAATTGGCGCAGCACATTTACTCCGATTCGGATAGCTCCACGTCGACGGTGTCGCAGCAAGAGGACGACGACGACGAGGTGGAGGAGGAGGAGATGGAACTGGCGGCTGTTGAGAGCAATGTGAGCGATTCACAGAATCAACAAACGATACGCACCAAGGCGGCCATGAAGGAGTTTGTGCCAGGCACAACAGCAGCAGCAGCAGCAACTCCAGCTGCAACAGCAGCAACAACAGCAGCAACAACAACAGCTGCAACAAGCAAAGCCAAAGCTAACACTAAGAAGAGCAATGCAATATCCGCTTTTCCAGCTGTGGATCTGCTGGTGGTGCCGCAACGTCAAGCGGCCAAAAAAGCCTCCGAGAATATGCGCATCTCGACGAATCTCGCCACAGCGCTGCCCGATGCCAGCGAGCGTTTGCGCGAACCGGAGCCAAGCGCTGCCAGTGCCAATGCCAACAGCAACAACAACAGTGGCGCCAAGAGCAAGGCAAAGGAAACTGCATCGCGGCTGGCGGCAGAGGATAAAGCAACGCGGCCGAAGGAGCTGCAGAAGGCAGCGGGCAAATCAGCGGGTGCGGAAACAACAGCAGAACGAGGGAAACGCGGCAGACCGCCCAAGGTGCAAAAGGACAAGGAGAAAGAGAAGGGCAAGGAAAAGGAGAAGGACAAGGAGAAGGAGAAGGAGAAGGAAAAGGAAAAAGAGAAACCCGCAACAACAGCAACAACGACTCCCACGCCGGCTGCAACCCGGAATAATGAGGTGGCCAAGCTGCAGAACTTTGCCGTTTCGTATGTGCCACAGCGACAGGCAGCCAAAAAGGCAGCCGAGCAGCTGAAGAGCAGCGGTGCCGCCTTAGGCAAGTCCAACCTGGACACACAGAGCGATGAGGCAGCATCAAGTGGAGCAGCAACAGCAACAACAACCGCAGCAACTTCCTCAACAACAACAACAACACCGCCTAAAGCAACAGCTGCTGCAGCCAAGCAACAAACAACGACTCCTGTGCGACGCGCCTCGCTCAAAGAGCCACAGAAGCGTCGACCAAAGGAGCTGGTTACGCCCGTCAAGCAGAGCATCGCTGCGCCCAATCTGTCCAGTTCGAGTTCCGGTGATAGCGACAGCAGCAGCAGCAATTCGAGCAGCAACAGCGATAGTTCCAGCAGCGGTAGCGCCAGCGACTCGGACACCGATAGCGATGCCGTGCCCGAGAAGCGCAAGCCAACAGCTGGAGCAACTGCAGCAGTAGCAGCAGCAACAACAGCAACAACAGCAACCTCAGCGCCCAGTTCCTTGTCGACGGTGCCAAAGCGTTCGCCTCGAAAATCACTGGATAAACCGCAGACGGCGACGCCGCTGGCCAGCAGAACACGTCAGAATTCCACAAATAAATCGCCAAAGAGAACGCCCGTGAAAGCTGTGCCGGAAGTGAGTCCAAAGATTACGCCAGTTTCCTCAGCCGTTGCCCCGGCGAAATTAACCGCAGCGCAGCGACGCAAATCCTCGCTAGATGATGCGGCCAACAAGCAGCAAGCGGCGCCTGAGCAGCAAACCAAGCGGGCAACACGCAACTCCAAATCGCGACCACCCTCACCAATTGCAGTGCCTCCAGCGCCCAAATCCTCGCCAGAAAAGTCAACAACAGCTGCGGCTGTCAACAGGCGCAAATCACGCGCTGACGAATCCCCGAAGAAGACGCCACCGAATCTGGAGCATGAGATAGCACAGCGCAAGGCGGCAACGGGTCGAACGACGAGTGCACTGGACAAGCTGCTGGACAAGAAGCAGCAGCAGCTAAATAATGCCGCGCCAGCAATAGCAACAGCAACAGCAGCTCCCACGCCGTCTAAGTTGGCGCCGGAGCCAAGCCAAGCTGCCCCAACGGTTCCAGTTCCTGCCACAATTGAAGCCGAAGCAGAGCCGATTGTTGAGCCAGCGCCTGCGCCTGCTCCAACGCTGATTATGCCGGCGCCCGCTAACGAGGCCGGGGAGCAGCCCATGGATATTGATGAGGAGTTGACCACCGCACCCACGCACACCCAGCACTCGGCGAATGCCAGCAAGCTGGCCGAGTTGAGCGCCGACATTGATGAGCGACCGCCAGCTGCACCGTTGCCCGCCTCCCCAACGCCGACGCCCTCGAACGATGAGTTGTCCGATGACGATGATGACGATGACGACGATGATGACGAGGCGGCGGGCAGTGAGCATAGTGAACGCAGGCGCAGCAATCGCTGGCGTTCGCGTCGGCGAAGGCGAAGAACGCGCGACGAGGATGAGGAGGAGGAGCACACGCATCACACCCAGCATCTGCTCAACGAGATGGAAATGGTACGTGAACTGGAGGAGGAGCGCAAGAATGAGCTGGCGAATGCTAGCAAATACTCCGCATCCACATCGTCGCCAGCGGTGACAGTGATACCACCTGAACCGCCCGAGATCATTGAGCTCGACTCGAACTCCAATTCGGCGGAGCAGCAGCAGCATCAGACGCCGCAGGAGCTACAGCTGCCGGAGCCCGTTGTGGTTCCACTTGTAGTGCCCGTTCCAGTTGCAGTTGTTGCTCCTCCTCCGCCGCCACCACCACCGCCACCGCCGACTGCCTGCGCCGCCCTGGAGCTGGATGCAGCGCATCAGCCCATTGTGGATGCTATTCTCGAAATGGAGGACAGCAAATATGCGAACAATTATGCTTCCAACATGGCCAGCGTTGCTCAGGTGCTGAATCCACCGAACTCAGGACCAATGACCAGTCTGCTTCATGCCGGCAACAGCAACAGCTGCATCGAGGAGGACAGCACGCTGGCCACACGCAATCTTGTCGAGAAACTGAGGAAGACCAAACGCAAAGCGTTGCTCGACGATTGCAAGGAGCCCATGGATCTGTTGCCACCCACACCCGCCATTCCCTCCGTCTTTCCATTTCACAATGCAGCCGATCCCGAGGATATTATACTCGCCCAAAAGGAACTGCAGCAGCAGCAACAGCAACAACAACAACTACAACAACAACAGCAGCAGCAGCTGCAACACCAGGTACAAAGTTGTTTGTTTAGCAGTTCGGCGCCCAATTCAGTGGCTAGTCAGATGACCATCAAGGATTCACCGCTGACGGCGAACAGCGGCGGCAGCTATGCGAATAGTTTGACTAATACGCCCAATGCCACGCCCACCACTAATGCGAACAGCAACAACAATCTGGCCTACGCCAATGTCAACTACCAAGCCACCCAAGCAGCGCTCAGCTGTTACCTCAACAAATCCTCACCACAAACACCGCAACAACAGCAGCAGCAGCAACTCCTCAAAGGTAGCAATGGACAACAAGCGGCGACGGCGGCAGCGACTCCAACGCCGGCGCCCGACTTTGTGGACCTGGCAGCGGCAGCCGTCAAGAATAGCCTCAGCAGCTATGTGGGCTCAACGCCTGGCGGTGCACTGCCGCCGCAGACGCCATCGTCCCAGCTGCCCAGCGGTGGCAACAACAGCAAGCTGAGCGACTACGACGAAAACACTCGAATGCAATCGCCATTTGGACGCATGCAGCGTTGGAATGAGAATGATTTGATTGCCGCCCGACGCAGCAGCTCGCCCAGCTCCGTCTCCGAGTCGAATGATCAGCCGCCGAGTCAGTTGGCCCAGCAGCTGGACAAGAGCTACTACAATAGCTACGGAGCGGCAGCGGTTAGTGCGCCAACAGTAGCAACGGCAGCAGCAGCAACGACAACTCTGCCAGCAGTAGTCAACGCGAACAGCAACAACAACAACAGCGCCAGCAGCAACAACAACAACAATAATAATAGTGGAAATGCAAGTGTCGCCTCCTTTGGCAGTCATACGCCGCTGGTCAATGGCATCGATCCCATGTCCATGTACAATAGCAATCCACAGCATCAGCAGCAGCAGACGACGCCAACACATCAGCAAAGGACGCCCAATGCCCAATTCAATGGCAGTATTTATCCACAATTTACAGCACTGTTGCAACAACAACAGCAGCAGCAGCAGCCTGTTGTGGAATCCTCCAGTCAAGTGTTGTACGGCTCACAGCCGGCCACTCCGTATGTGAACACGCCGTATGCCACACCCAATCTGACGTTGACCACAACGCCCAATCATCAATATCAGTTGACCTCGCCGGTGGATGGCAGCTATCCAAGTGGAATGCTCAGCAGTTGTGCCGAGCAACAGTTGACGCCGATGGTGCAACCAGTGCCCTTGGAGTCGCTAACGGTACCGCTGCCCTTACCAGTAACGGTGGCCGTGCCTACGCCTCTACCACTGCCCACAAGCAAGGACAACATCTCGCCCAGCAAACGCAGAACCAACTCCAAGCAGCACAAGCAGCAACAGCAGCAGCAGCAGCAGCAACAACAACACAAATCTCCGCAGTTGCCGCAGGGCAAGTCACCCGGCAAATCACCTGCTTTGCATCCACCAGCTGCACCTCTTGTCACGACCACACCTGTTGTTGCAACAGCTGCAGCAGCAACTCTTGCCACACCCGCCAAATACGATCCGTTGACGCACACGTTGACGGGCAAGTTGCGTCAGCGTGCGCCACGTGGCAGTGGCGGCACAGCCGGCACTCGCGGACGTGGTCGGGGCCGGGGTCGTGGTCGCGGCGGAGGTGCGGCAAGTGCAATGCTGCCACTGCCGCCACCAATGTCCGATTATGGAAACACGCACATCGTCAACAATCTGGTTGGTACCCCCTTCGAGTTCAACAACTACGATGATGAGCTGGCCGGACCGGGTGTGGAGAACCTGCAATCGTTGCGTCGACGCAGCTTCGAATTGCGTACGGGACCCAATGCGGCGGCAGCAGTAGCAGCAGCAGCAGCAGCAGCTGCAGCAGCAGCAACGGGCGGTGGTGCAACCACCACCAGCTACTCGAGTTGCAAGCTGCGCGGCCAGAACAAAACACAGCCGCCGCTGTTGCAACCGGTGCTGCCAGGTCCCGTGGATATGCGCACCTACAATCTGGGCTTTGAGGCACCGCACAGCACCGCCTCCCAGGAGGCATATCAAAATAATCTTCTGGGCGCCTTTGACTCGGGTACGGCGGATCAGACACTCAGCGAATTCGATGAGGAGGATGAGCGACAATTTCAATCCGCATTGCGCGCAACGGGCACCACCACCACCAGCAACAACAACAGCACAACCAACACCAGCAGCAGCAGCAACAATAACAACAACAATCATCACAGCAGCAACAATACCTCACCCACCAAATTGGTTGGAGCAGCTGGCGTGGTTGGCCTGGCAACGGGCATGCCTGCGGTGCCGGGCAGCAGTCTGCTGAACAGTGGTGCACTCCACTCCAGCGAGGCGAATCAAGCGCCGTCGATTAGCACGCTGATTGTGCCGGAACTAGTGCCCAACATGGAGGTCTCGCTGGAGGCGACTTCCGAGGAGGTGTCCATAGATTCGGACACCACAACGCTGACCACCAAGGCCTCGCTGTCGGATGCGCGCAATCAGCTGAAACTGAAGATAAAGGGACCACTCGCGTATCCAGATCTCCACTATGGCAGCGCCACGAACAGCAGCTGCCTCTCAAGTGGCTCGCTGGTGCAGACGCAGGTGGTGCAGACCACAATCACCACACAACTCAATGCGACAGTGGCAAGTGGTACGGCTTCCGTTAGCGGCAATTCACGGCGTATGCGCAAGAAGGAGTTGCTCAGCCTGTATGTGGTGCAGAAGGATACGCTGAATGATGATAGCTCGTGTGGTTTGCCAGCCGCCTCGGACTCTTTGCCGCTGGAGAATATGCGCAAGTCGGATGCGAGTGAGCTGGATGAGGAGCAGATAACGGCCGCAGCTGCAACTGCCGCAAATTCCAAACGCTTCAAGAAGAACTCGAGCAGCAGGGAGCTGCGTGCGCTGGACGCCGCCAATGCGGCACTGGAGGAGCACTCGTTACCGCTCACTGCCGGTGGGGGAGGAGTTCCGGGTGGTGCGGCTGGTGGTGCTGCTGGCAATGATGGCAGGCGACGCAGCGCTTGCAGCACGGGCAGCGTGGATAATGGCAAGACCGGTGCGGCAAGCAGCGCGGGCAAGCGACGTGGACGCAGCAAGACACTCGAGGGCAGCGAAGATGACCATCCCAAGCTGATGATTAAGCTGCGAGGTCTGCCAGCAGCGAGTGAAACGAATGCGAATCTGGCAGCTGGACTCAATCTGGGTGCGGAGGGTGGCAGCAGCAGCTACAGCTACGAGATGACGCGACGCGCCTGTCCGCCCAAGAAGCGATTGACAAGCAAGTACAGCACACCGACGTTGGAGGAGATCAGGCGCGACTCGATGAACTTTCGCAAGACGGTGATGCGTGCCTTTGACAAGGGCGACGACAGCAGCAACAACAAACGTGAAGTCTCCGGCGACAATGAGACGCTGCTCGTCAAACCGAAGAAGGCGAAGCGCGACAAGAAGGAGAAGAAGCGCCACAAGCAACAGCAACAGTTGCTGCTGAACAGTCTGCACAGCACCACAATGACAACCACACTGATTGAGAACACCATCAGCAACTCACCCGGCGAGAAGCCAAAGCTTATCTTGCGGATTAACAAGCGCAAAACGGAGACGACAACGGCGACGGCGACGCAGCAACAGGAGCCACAAGTGGAGGCGCCACTGCGCATGAAAATTGCTCGCATCTCTGCTGGTGGCGGCTATGTGATTGGCAACAAAACGGATGCCAAGGAACAAAGCACAACAACAACGACATTAACAGTTGCCTCCTCGCCAGCAGCAGCAGCAGCTGCTGAGTTGCCACTGCCGCTGGTGCCGGATGTTGCCTCGCCTTGCGGCCTGTTGCCGAATAGTTTCACGCCACACTCTCAGAATGCGAATGCATCGCCTGCGTTGCTGGGCAAGGATGCGAGTACTCCGTCGCCGCCATGCCTGGTGATTGACTCCAGCAAGAGTGCCGATGTGCATGATTCTACCTCATTGCCCGAGAGTGGCGTGAGTGGTGCAAGTGGCTCTGCAATGGCTATGACAGCTGGTGGTGGTGTTGCCAATTCTGTTGTGGCTGCTGGACCAACATCGCCGCTCTGCGTCAATGTGGGCAACTATGACAATAGCAACAATTCTCTGCCCTCGGCCAGTGGTTCCGGTTCGAGCAATTCCTGCAACAGCAACTCCAACAACAACAACAACAATAATAGCAATAACAACAACAACAACAGCAACAACAATAATAACAACAACAGCAGCCGTGGTGGAGCCGGCGGTTTACTTCCATTGAAAAAAGACTGTGAGGTTAGATGATAATCAGCGAACGAGCGACCAAGTGTTAAATCGATCAATCCAAAGATCGTTTACTTCCAGCAGCAACAAGTGTCCTAATACCAATACCAAAACCCCTTCCCCGCTCTCCTAGATCACCCCTATTAGTCCCGTAGCCCCTTTTAAAGTTGTACAGCACTCGAAGCAGCAGCACCCAAAACTATATAAATTGTACAGTTAGTTCGTAAGTTGAAAGAAACACACACAAAAATCCAACTCTCTCCTTATCTCGTCCCCGGCTTTGTCCTACACAAGACAAACAAGATATTATATACCATATATATATATATATATATATATATATATACTATATATATGAATAGCATATTTATAGCGATGCCTCACATTGCAGGAGGATTAACGAACTACAAAAGCAAAAGCAAAAGCAAGAAAATCACTAATGCATAACTGTACATTTTAATTAAAGCGAATTTTATATATATATATATATATATAACTGTGTATATATATGTATATGTAGAAGTGTAGTCTAGAATATTACAAATATTGTATTAAAGTTAAACAAAAGATTCGCATTATGTGTAGCCTAAATATCAGCGATGAACGATGAAGAAGAAGAAGAAGATAATCGAACCATGAACGAAGAAGTAGAAGAAGAAGAAGATGAAAATGCTCGGTTTAAATAGAGGCGAGGATGAAAATGAACCGTTATCCTGCTAGTTAACCCACTTCCATAAAAATACCTACTCATAAAAACAAAAAGCAAGTAATATATATATATATATATATACATATATATATATACATATATATATATATATAATTCTATATATATTTTAATTATTTATTAATAACTATTTAAAATGACAAAAACAACAAACAACAATGAAAATTGCATATAATATTAATCGTAAAACTTAGCAAAAAATTTGTTAAAAAAAAAACAAAATAAGAAAAAAATGCGAGATGAAAACAGAAAAAAAAGAAAAAGGAAAAAAGAGAAAGAAGAAAGGAGAAAGGAGAACACTTAACAGTTGTAGCCTGTAGTCATTAATTGTAGTTCTTAGCGAAAATCAAAGTCGGCTGCCAGCGAGGGGCGGGGGGCGTGGCCGCAACTAAGTGCATATATAACAAAAGCAACCAGCAACATATACCTAGACATAAACAACAACAACAACAGCAACAACAACAACAAAACACAAAATTGTAATTCCCAAAACGCTTGGGAAATGTTTGTATTTTTAGCGTGTAAGTGTCGAAAACTCCAAAAAAAAACAAAACAAAACAAAACAAAAGTTACAACCGATAGTTCTCAGTTATTGTTATTATAGTTTCTGTCATACGATTTTTTTTATAACAATTTTTTTTTTTAGAAAGCATGTCGAAATATCACACAGGATCAAAATACTATATATATATAGTATTTGTGGCATACGCTCGATGTGTTTGCGCATTCCACACAAAAAAAGAAACCAAAATTTGCGACAGTTTTTTGCATCTCCAAAAATTTCAATCACATCGAGCGTAACTGTATATATATATTGTGGAACAGCATATATGATTTTGGAAAACCGAACAACACGAAAACCTATTATATATTAAACAAAGCAAAACAAAACAAAAAAAAGCAAAAATAAAAAATTAATACACATACAAGAAAATATTTATTCCAACACAACAAAAAATATTGAGAAAAATTGTACTTTTAGATCGAGATTTGTGAGGTAAAAATTTGTAAATAATTGTGTGTCTGTATGCATGTATGTGTGCGCGAAATGTTTTTATTATTACGTTCTAATCTAATTATGAATTAATTCTGATTATTAATTTTAAATTGTAGTTTTTAGCAAAAATTTAAATAAAAACAAAAAAGCCTTATTTAAAAAACAAAAAAAAAAAACAACAAAAATACAAAAAAAAAACAAACAACAAAAACAATTACACTGAACAGCTGACGGGCGCAGCACAACCAATTACTTTTCATCAATGCAGGTTAACAATAACGATCCCATTTTATACGATATGATATGATATGATACCTCCTCTCGAACGTGGAACAAATGTGGAACTTGACTAGAAATCACTCAAAGAAATGTCAATTAAAACATAACAAAAACAACAAGTGGAAAATTCCAATTGAACAGTTCGTAAAATAGTGAATAACTTAAGGAATCGGATAAACATTTTTTTTTTTTGTTGTATGTGTGGTGCCGTTTTGTACAAATGAAGCAATAATCTCTCTGAACTTGTTACTAAACAAATATTGAAAACTAGAGTTTTCCAAATATTAGAAAACTAGAGTTTTCCAAATATTGAAAACTAGAGTTTTCGGAAACAGCAGCAGTTGAAGGAGTTTGAGTTTGAGTTCGAGTTCGTTTCTCGAGTTGAGTTCGAGTTCGAGTTCGTTTCTCGAGTTGAGTTTTCGAGTTCGAGTTCGTTTCTCGAGTTGAGTTTGTTTTTTAGTGACACGACGTCAACAGCCAGACCAAGTTTTTTGTATCAAGTTAATAAATATAAACAGTTAGGATTAGGAAGTCGATCGTTTTTTGCAGAAAGTTTAAACAATTACGTAAATAAGTCGAGCAACCTCTAAAATATGCCTAAAATTGAATTACAGTTAAGCGAACACACATCAACAATATATATATATATATATATAGAGAATAGCAACAATAAGTATTACTAATGAAATTATTATTATAGTATATTAACTATTACGATTATTATGATGAGAGAGTGTACAAGTGTAAGTGTTGTTGGCAACAGACTTGGGCTTAGTAAGTCGCTGTTCGGCTACATAGGGAAATATATATATATATAGTGCTAGTACATTAGAGTTAGACTTGTCTTGTGTGTGTGTGTATGTGTGTCTATGGGTAACAACACCTACACAACAACAGCAACAACAACAACAACAGCAATCTCAGCACATGCCTAGTAAATCCAAATATATAATTATTGTGTAACATACTGAACAGAAAAATAATCAACTTTTTTTGTATGTTAAATAATTATGATGATTAATTTCTACACATTTTCAAAAATCGAAATATATATGTATAAAACTGCTGTAAAAATAAAAAAAAAAACCAACTAGTAAAGCTAAGTTGTATCATAAATATGAAAATATAGAAGAAATTATACATAAATTATTAAAAAAAGGAAACAAAAAAAAAGTCTTTTACTTACCTCAAAGTTTGCCATTTAAATAATTTACCAGACTTATTTGTATATATGTATACATATATATATATATATTTCTTTCTGTTTTCTTTATAAGTACATATATAAACGTCTATATATATATATATATATAATTGTTTTACACATCTTAGAATTGGGCTTTCAATATTAAGTAATACTAGAAAATTTTGTGGATAAATGAAAAACTTGATAAGCAGCAGTAGGAAGGAAATTGCTAGACTTATTGTTACTGCTTTTGGCCTCACAACTGAGTAAGTATGGTAGCTATAAGGTCCGACTTGAATTAAGAGCGGTTTGTGCATATTCACGAATTTTCTTTTCTTTTTTTTATTGTTATTATTTTTTACCGGATTTGCGTGGCTCTCTATGAGTTACACTTAAATTGTCTAATCGCTGTGTGGTTTTTTTATATTGTGTGCTTTTCGAACCGAATCGAATTATTTACATTTTAAAGAATTTAGGATATATATATTCGATTTCGTAATCGATAGTAATCGATAAGATTTTCTGGCTTATTTTTCATTTTGACGAAGACCAAACATTTGTGGAGTTTTTTTTATTGATAATAACACAAAAAATATATAGTACTATATATATATATATGTGGTATTTTGTAAGTAATCTTTGAATTTGTTTTTGGTTTCTCATTTTGTATTTGTAACTTGCGCTCTACTCGATGTAGATGTCCTCGATGGGATAAGCGGTTTCAATAAACTTTTGATAGAAACGCTGAAAGGCGCGACTGTAAACAGAGATCAGAACTGTGATTAAGCAGCTATATGTTTGGAATAGGTTTTTGGAGAAACTTACCCGACTGCTTCGGCAACGGGCCGAGTGGACTCGTTGCCCTTGAAGACGTGACAGGCGAAACGCTGCACTGTCGGATGCTTGGTGATGAAGCCAATGAAGCGATGATCCCTTGGATGAAATGCACAGAAGGACACATTCTTCAGCGAGTAGAAGTAATCGATGCAGGGTTTCTTCTCTTTTTTGTTCTGCGAAGAGCAGGACAAGATTTCAAGGATATTGCTATACATTTATACATGCTGCCAACTTACATTTGGAGATGAGCGATCGACCATGCGTAAACCCTGATCGGATACCTCCAGAATGCACGTTTGTCCCGTGGGTGAGTTGCCATATTCGCCGACAATCTTGCGCACCGCCTGGCAAACGACGCCGGTGCCTTTGTGGGCGAGCGTCTCCACGGATCCCAGGTAGCCCAGCAGATAGCGCTCCTTCTTCACCAGCTGCACAGTTGGATCGAACTCATTGTAGTCCAGATCAACGGCATAGGCCGAGGGAAAGATGCCCTGGCGACCTGTGCGCAGATTGACGCCCTCGCACCACAAATCCTCGGCCTCCTTTTGCACATAGATGGCATCGCCGATCTCCAGCTCAATCTCATCGTGATGCCGTGGCACAAACTTATGCAGACCCCGATGTGTCGCCTCCAGCATCTCCAGCTGCCCAAAGGGTACACCCCCAAAGGGTGGGGGAAACGGGGATTGGGACACCGGCGATGTAATCTGCGGCGACATGCTCTTGAAATCATTAGGGGAATGCGCTGTGCTATGACCGCTGTCCACGTCGCCCAGGCTCTGCAATCGCTCCGAATCCGGACTGGAATCCTCATCCAGCAAATAGCCACATTTGAGTGTGA